>PVJO010013285.1:0-26454 GCA_004026905.1 Hystrix cristata
CTCAGGATCAGCCGGTTGTTAGGATGGGGCTTGGGAAGCGCTCTGAGGGTGGGGGTGTCGGACCTGAGATCCGAACCCTGAGTTTGGGACTTGCAGGGCTGTTGGCTTTGCCTGGAAATGGCTTAGTACCCACCCTGTCACCCACACTCCCTCTCACCCCCCGCCCTGCCCCGTGTCTGTTTTTCTTGTACCGATCCACAATCTGGAATTATCCAGATTTATTGCCTTCTCTTCTGTTGCCTCCATCCCTGTGACAATTCTGTGAAAACAGGAGTTTCCCTGTCCCGTTCCCCATTGTATCTGTGTGGCAGGTCCAGAGCAGGGGCCGCATACTTCCTGAAGGGGCCAGGTGAGGTAGTGTGTGCCTGTAATCCCAATACTCAGGAGGCTGAGGCAGGAGGATTGCTGCAAGATCGAGGCCAGCCTGGGCTACACAGTGAGACCCTGTCTCAGACAAATGAACCTACAAGAACATATTTCCTGAAGGGACGAATGAATGAATGAATGAGTCAGTCAGCAACGGCCAAGCTGGATCGCTCAGTGGCTGGACTGACTGGGGCAGGGCGAGAGTGGGGGCAGGGAAGGACAAGGCCCGCGGGACGGGATGGTGCGGGACACGGTGGCCTACTAAGAACAGCAGTGAGCCCGGGAGGGTGGAAGGCAGAAGCGGCGACCCAGTTTGCGTGTTAGGTCACTGTGCCACCCGAGTAGCAAGTGGTCTGGAGGGAAGCAAGGGGGACACGGGGAATATGTGAGAAGGATTCGTGTTTGCTTTGCTGTCTTTTTTTTCTCTTTTGAGGCAGGGTCCACCCCTGTGGCCAGGATGGTCTTGAATTCCTGGGTTCAAGCAATCCTCCTGCCTCAGCCTCTGGGGTGGCTGGAATGACAGGCACATGTTAACACTAAGAGATCTTTTAAGCCGGGCATAGTGGCACACGCCTGTGATGGCAGCACTCTGGGAGGCTGAGGCAGGAAGATCACCAAGTTTGTGCCCAGCCTGGGCAACTTAACAAGACCCTGGCTCAAAAAGACAAAACTTAAAAAAATAATAATAATAATAAAAGCTGCTGCGAACATGGCAGCAGGTAAAGTTGAAGGCTGCACATCAAACTGGGTGAGAGGGCTCCAAAAAATGGAACTCGCCTTGCCATGGGCAGAGGCCACCTGCTTGGGACACAGTCTGATAAACTGATGGGTGTTTCCCTGCACCAAGGTCCTGAGTCCCTTCCATGATGCCGTGATCCGGAGCGCGAGTGCATCGCTGTTGGCGACGTCTTCATTGGCGAACCTGAGTGTCCCACCCGGCTAAGGGCACCTTGTAGAGCTGAACTGCGATGCTGCACAAGATTTTTTTTGTGGTGTCTTTCATAATATGTCTTGTGAGACTGGGATCAAGTTTTGGTTACAAAAAAAGACACAAGTTATCTGTTAATATGTTGTGCTACAATTTAACGGCTTTTAAATTTTTTTATGAATTGAATCATTGTGTGTTTAACTTTGTAACCTAATGTTTTCTTCACTTAGCATTATTATTATTATTAGTATTATTGTTGAGGTTTTTTGGTGGGAGGGGTTGAGACAGGGTCTCCCTATATATTTTGGGGGGTCTTGGAGGTCAAACTCAGAGGGTCTTGCATTGCTAGGCAAGCACTCTACCACTGAGCTAAATCCCCAGCCCCTCCGTATATACTCTAGGCTGGCCTTGAACTCACTATGTAGCTCAGGTCAGCCTCAACCTCACAGTGATCCTCCTGCCTCACAGTGATCCTCCTGCCTCACAGGTGCTGGGATTACAGGCCTGCACCACTCTGCCTGGTTTACTATTAAAGGTTCTAGATCGATCATAGAAGAAAACTCTTGGGTCAAGGTAGAGTAAGTCTCCAAGCCCTACTTGGCCCCCGGGGGACTGTCCACAGGGTGCCTCCTGGCCTCCCCGGCAAGGCCAGCCTGAACTACATAGCAAGACCCTGTCTAAAACAAACAAAAAACCAGTACAGATATGATAAAGTCCAACTTCTGTGTTTGTTTTGTTCTTGGCTTTGCTAGGATTGGACCCAGGACTTCATGCAGTCTAGGCAAGAGCTTTACCACACCCAGCCTCTGTATTATTATTTTTATGGGACACACCTGTATAATGTGTACATATTTGACAAATTAGGATTTGAAATGCTGCTGGTTTCGGTAGCACAAATCTGATATCCCAGCTACTTGAGAGGCTGAGGGCAGAAAGTATTCAAGCTCAAAGCCGGTCTGAGCAATTTAGACCCTGTCTCAAAATTTAAAGAGACTGGTTGCCCAGATTGGGCTCAGATTTGGCAATCCTTCTGCTTCAGCCTCTCAAGTAGTTGAGATTATAGGCCTGAGCCACCACACCCAGCAGATTATTTAGAGTCTTGCTATGAAGTCTGGGCTGGTTTTGAACTAACAGTGATCCTCCTGCCTCAGCCTCCCTCCTGAGTGCTGCCTGCACAGGTATGCGGCACCATGCTGGGCAAGCTAAGAAAGAAGTTCTACACTGAAAAACTCTCCTGTCCACTCAGATCAACTGGAGATGGGTGACTCAATGCCAGCAGCAACCTCAGCTCTGGAGGAGCCACACCCATCACTGCTGATCCCAGGAGAGCAACTCCCATCCCACCAGCCTGGCTCTGGTTAGGGTGAAAGTTCTGTTTTCCCACATCCCAGTGCCTTCCTGGTGTGGGGCTTGCTCTGGAAGGAGCATGGTGAGCGTTTCACAGCTGAGTCCCGGCCTGTCCACTCTGCTGCTCAAACTCACTGCAGGCTTAGGGAAGCCCCGAAAGTTTGCATGGCCAGGTAGGAATGTTCTCCTTCGAGGAGACTGAGTGCAGGGCGCAACTTTGACAATCCTAGCTAAGCTTCAAGAGCTCAACCGGTTCACTGCGCACCAGGGACTGTGTTAGGTGGAATGTGGAACAGGCAGGTTGAGGGGTGAACTTGCAGGGCGAGACAGGATCAAGGAATAAACAAGCCGGACACAAAGACCTGCAGTACCACCACTCTGAGAGGCTGAGTCAGGAGGGTCGCAAGTTCAAGCCTGGCCTGGTCGATTTCATGACTCAGTGAGACCCCGCCAAAAAGAAAAAAAGAAAAAGTATCTGGGCATGGCAAACGCCTGTAACCTGGTGAATGACTGTAATCTCAGCACTATGGGAGGCTGCGGCAGGAGGATGGAAATTTGGTAAAATGGAAAATCTGAGGCCCTGGAATGGGGAGGGCACAGCTTCTTGGGGAAGGCACTGCCGCCTAGGCCAGCGGCTGGTGTTGGGAAGCGCTGGGTTCCGGAAAGAGGGAAGCCCCGGGAAAGGTGTGGAGGGAAATGGCACAGGTGAGGCCATCCAGGCTGAGCTGCAAGACTGGAGGGGACCCTGGGGGAAACGGGAAGTCCAGGCCGCAAAAGCAGGTGACGACCCAGATAAGAATCAAAGACCCTTTGGGGGTGTGGGGGGGTCTAGTACTGATGACTAAACCCAGGACCTTGAAATTGAGCTACATCCCGGCCTTTTTCATTTCAAGGCAGGGTCTCGCCAAGTTGTCCGAGCTTGCCTCAAATTTGAGACCCTCCTGCCTCGGCCTCCCAGAAAAAAGCAGCTCCAGGTTTAAAACTGGGGGAAGGGGGACGAAGGGACCCCGCGGACCAGGGTAACGGCATCAGTGGACGCTAAGCGACAGTTCCTGACTCAATTCCAGGACGCTGGGTCCCAACCCGGCTCTCCAGGCCCCTAGCGCTGGATGAAGGTGGGCGGGTCCGCGGGGAGCTTTGTCCCGCTCCGGACAGGCCCTGCTCAAACACCGCCGCCGCTCCCCACCGCCCGCAAATATTTACATCCTGTTTATGCCGAGGCCTCCCAGGGCCTCGATTTTCATGAATAAAATATGAGTTTCTAGGCCGGGCCTGCAAGGGAAGAAAACCCCGGCCGGCTAGCGGGACCAGCGGCGGTTGAATGTTCGGGTTGCTGTCGCCGCCCGCATGGAATTTGGAAGGCGTGTTAATTGGCGGTCAAGGTGAGCACGGAGGGGATTTTTTTTTTCCTTCTATTTTCTATACTACTGGGTTTCCTGCCCTCGCTTACAGACAAAGAAACCCAGGCGGGGTGGGGGACAGAGGGCAGGCCCAGGGCCACCCGGAGGGTCAGGGACAATCCACCAGGGGTCCTTGCTGCCTGGTGCAGGGTTCTCCCCACTCTGACATACTTCCTGCAAGTGCAAATATTTTAAATCATTTTTAAATGGGCTGTATTTTTTCAGAACAGCTTCAGATCTACAAAAAACTAACCAGATAGTGCAGACAGTTCCCATGTAGCCCTCCTACACGGTCTCCCCTATTATAACTATTATTAACGTTTTGCTTTAATGCGTTACATTTGTTAAAATGAATGAACCAAGCCAGGATTGGTGGTGCACACCTGTGATCTCAGCACTCTGGGAGGCTGAGGCAGGAGGATCCCAAGTTCAAACCCAATTTGGGCAGTTTAGCTACTTAGGGAGATCCTCACGAAAAAAAGAAAAAAGAAAAAAAAGAAAGAAAGAACTTGGGATGTACACTGGATTCATTCCTCAGTACTACAAAAATACGTAAATAAAAATTCATGAATATGTATTGATACATTATTATGAACTAACGCTTACATTAAAGTTCACTCTCCACCCCACAGTACTGTGTCCCTGAGCCTCATTCCCAGCACTTTCTTGTCCCCCCAAAGCTGGGGTGGGACCCATGGCCCCTTGTGCCAGGCAAGCACTCTGTTACTGAGCTACAGCCAGCCCCTCACTGGAATTTTGCTCCAAGGGGCTGGGGATTTAGCTCAGTGGTAGAGCAGTTGCCTGGCAAGTGCCCTGAGTCGGAATCCCAACACCGCCCCACAGCAGTTTCCATTGACTTTTCACAGTACTGAGGATTGAACTCAAGACCTTCACTCTGAGCTCCATCCCCAGCTCTTTGTTTTTGTTTGTTTGTTTGTTTGTTTGTTTGTTTTTTGTGGTGCCGGGGATCGAACTCAGGCCCTTGTGCTTGCAAGGCAAGCACTCTAATCACTGAGCTAAATCCCCAGCCCCTTTGTTATTTTTTTTGAAACAGGTTCTCACTGAGTTGTCCGGGCTGGGATTGAACCTGCCACCCTCCTGCCTCAGCCTCCAGGTGTGTTGGGACCACAGGCCTGCACCACCATGTCTGGCTTGTTATTCCCACTTTACAGACAGAGAAACAGAGGCTGGGACGTGTGTCCCTCCTGCAGGTCACAGGGCTCCCAGTTGCTGGCACCGGAGGCTGTGCCCTTCTCTCCCCAGCATGGTTTCCCAGAAGTGCAGGGCGTTAGTGTGGTCATCGCCATGATCCTGAGGGACGCTCAGCCCGCTGAGGCCCTTGAAATCGTTCCTGTCCCCGACACCCGGGAACTCTGCCCACCGTGTGTGGGAGTCTCACACAGGTCCCTCGAGAGCATGTGGACACTGTGACTTCCCTGCGGGTGGCCAGCTGGAGAAACAATGCGTCTCTGTCCCCAGCCCTGCCAGGCCGGGCTAATTACCACCCCAGCCACCACCCGGAGCTTTCACAGGAAGGCAGCTGAGGTCCAACTTTAGGAAACAGGACTGGAAGAGATGTGCGCCCCGAACACGGGAGTCCTGGTCTAGGGGCTTCGTCCTTCTCAGTCCACACCCGACAGGCCCCGGGGCTGCTGTCCCAGAAGGGGCAGGACCCCACTGTGACCTTGCTGTCACCACATGCTCCCCGCACGGCCAGGGGCTCGGGTTTCTGGTCTAAGTTCATGTCCCTCCCCTGCCTAGAACCCTGCGTAGCTCCCCACTGCCCTTAGGAAGAAGCTGTTCCTCCCGGAACAGGACCTGCTGCCCCCACCTGATGGCAGCGACTGGCTCCCAGGGGCCCTGGCCACCCCGGCTCTGCCAGGTCCTTCCTGCCATCCTGCCTGCCAGGCTAAATCCTTCAAGATGCCCTGGTTGTCACCTCCTCCAGGATGCTGCCTCGAACCCCAATATCCAGAATTAGACACGGCCCAAGGTGTCTGGGCCACACCGTATCTCCAGCAGAGCTCTGACCGGACAGATGTTGCTTCCAAGCAGTTTTGTGTTCGCATCCAGGCAGAAAGGGGCTAAAGGACCTCAGAGCCCTAAACGGAGGGCATGGCGCTCAGCACCTGTCATCCTAGCGACTCTGGAGGCTGAGGCAGGAGGCTCACTTGTGCTCTGGTGTGGAAGGCCAGCCTGGGCAATATACTGCAGCCCACTCTCAGGAAATAAACCAATGGGAGCTGAGGATGTATCTCGGTAGCAGAGCGCTTGCCTCACACACACACACGGCCCTGGGTTTGCTCTCCAGCACAACAAATAATAAAATGAAATGAAGTGAAATGAAATATTGCAGCCAGGCATGATGGTGCCCTGAGGGAGGCTGAGGCGGGAAGATCTCAAGTCTGAGTCCCACCTGTGCAATTTAGCAAGACCCTGTCTCAAAACACAGACGTTCCTCGTTTAACGGCTGAGTTCTCTTCCCACGATGTGATTGTCAAATGAATCAATCGGTCACTGAATGAGGAGCTGTATGGAGCAGGCACATGACAATATTCAGAACAAAGAAACGGTCAAAGGAAACTCCAGTTTGATGACTCTGCTTTTATTTGGGTAATTCCTATATGCAACACTGTATTGTATGACAGAAAATAAAACTACAGTACTGTACAGTCCAATCAGCAAGAATTACAGTACTATATAAACCAGGCACACTGCACAAAAAACACATTGAGGCTTTATAAGCAAGATGTACAGAACTGTACAAAAAACCCCGACAGGTCGTAAGTCCGAACAGTTGTTAAACAGGCTGTTCATTAACCGAGGAATATCTGTAAAAAATGAAGCGAGCTGGGGATGTAGCTCAGTGTTAGGGTGGCCCTTGGGTTAACTCCCCCGTGCTGAAATAAAATTTGCTTAAGAGATAAAATAAAAAGTCAGGCCTGGTGGCACACATCTGTAATTCCAGCACTCAGGAGGCTGAGGCAGGAGGATCACTATGAATTTGAGGCCACCTTGGACTACATCACAAGACCCTGTCTCAACAGCCTCCCCCTCAAAAAAGAAATCAAAGCCATGAGAGGGATTCCGTTGCTGGGGCAATGAGCTCTAACTCCGGTGTGTTGTACACACCAGACCACATCTGTAGGATGAGGGAGGAGTTTCTAAACGGCGAAGCGCAGGGGTTCGGCACAGAGAGGGCTGCCGCTCTTGAGGCCCAGTGCCCCCCACCCCGGCAGGCGTCAGTCCCGGGGAATCTTATCCGCCCTGCTGAGAAGCCTCGGACCAGTGATCTCCTCTCGGCTCCCCAGACACGGACACTGGGGCTGCGGCGACATCCGGGGCTCCGGGGGACAGAAGGGGGCGTGAGCGGCGCTGGGAAAGCCGGAGCACAGCTCCGGGAGCCAGGGGGCAGCCGACGGCTAGGGCCTGGGACGTCACCGCCCTGAGGACCCGGGGTTCCCGAGTTCCAGGAACAACCGCAGTCCCAGGCCGTCACCACATTTCCTCCACAAGCCACCAAGGAAGCAAAACAAGTCTTCCAGAAAGCTGGATTTAAACGCAGCGTGGCCGCACACGCCTGTCATCCCGGCTCCTTGGGAGGCTGAGGCAGGAGGATCGCAAGGTCTAATCCAGCCAGGACAACTTAGTGACTTAGCTTGACCCTATTTCAAAATAAAAAATAAAACGGGCTGGCGGTATAACTCAGGGTGAAGGCCCTGGGTTCAGTACCCAGTACTTGGGGCGTGGGGTGTGGGGGGATATGGGGGGAAGGAAGAAGGGAGGGAAGGAAGGAAGGAAGGCAGGCCGGCCGGGGAGCCCTTGCCTGCTCCTCAGACCCTAGCAAATAGGGCAGCTGCAAGGAGAAGGGCCCAGGACCTCGGGAGGCCCGGCTGGGAGGCGCCGGCTTCCCAGCCCGCAGCGAGCAGCAAGCAGCCAAGTCCCCTCGTAAGCGGGGGCGTGGCCGTCGCTCGGCCGCGGTCTCCATGGAGACGCCACACCCCAGGTCTCCATGGAGACGCCACGCCCAGCCCGCGCTGCCGCCACAGCCCCACGCCGCCCGGCAGAGTGGCCGGCAGCCCCCACTCCGCAGCACCCGAGTGGGTTTAAGTTTCTTTTATTTTTCCTAAAACTAACGCGAGGCTGTTGCAGGCAAACGCAGAAAGGTGCAGGGACAAACCGCACAGGTTCTCCCCACCCAGGACCCCTCAGCCTTGCCAGTCTTTTCCCTCTGCAGTGTGTAAGGTGACATCGCAAGCAGCCATTGTTTTATGTGGGACACAAACATCTGAGGAATTGCTCCTGATCAGCGATTCAGAGGCTGCAGATGCCTCATCGTGGGGCAGGGGTGGGTGGCTCCGTGGCAGAGCGCTTGCCCAGCGTGCTCCAGGCCCAGCGCTATAAAAAGATAAAATAAAACGTCTCACCATGTGGGTGTCCTGTTTGCGCTAACAAAAAAATAAGCAGGGCGATGGTGGCACACACATGTAATCCCAGCACTCAGGAGGCTGAGGCAGGAGGATCACCAAGAGTTCGAGGCTAGCCTGAATGACATAGTGAGACCCCTTTAAAAAAAAAAAAGAGGTAAGTCAGCCATGATCTTTCCTTGCGCTTATACTTCCAGTATTGTGGGAGGCAGAGTCAGGAGGTTTGCAAGTTCGAGTCCTACCTGAACAACTTATTGAGACCCTCTCTCAAAGTAAAAAGGGCTGGAGATGGAGCCCAATTACGCTTGATTTTAGTCAAAAGGCTGAGAAGTCAGGGAGCCTAGTTAGAAGGCTCTGAGTTCAATCCCCAGTACAGCACAAGAAAATAATCGAACACGTAAGTAAGTCAATCGATAAATAAATGCAACTCAGAGAGCAGCCCGGGTCCCTCCTGCTACTGAGCCCCCAAACATTCCCCAGCACTGTCCTCAGCCACCACCGCCCCCCTTTGTGGGACTGCTGAGCTACATCCCCAGCCCTTTTTATATTTTTTTAATCTGGAGACAGAGTCTCACCAAGTCGCTAAATTGCCCAGGCTGGGATGGAACTTACAATCTTCCTGCCTCAGCCTCCCAGAGTGCCGAGATTCCAAGTGCGTGCTGCCATACCCAGATGAAAGTCCAGACTCTAAACATGCACTCAAGGCCTTTCAGGCTTTGTTTTTTAAAAAAGGTCCTATCTCTCTCTCTCTCTTTTTTTTTTCATTTTCATTTAAAGACACAGAAACATGTGAATTTTTTGACCCTGTTGTGATTGTTGGACTAAGAATGAACTCTAACTGTGTATCTGGGAGGTGGTCTTTGCAGTCTCAATCTACATTTTTCATGTTTTATTTCCTCAGGCTTGGGCACTTTAAATATTTTATACAGATATAAGAGCAGGAGTTCCAGGGGCTGAGGATTTTGCTCAGTGGTTAGAGTGCTTGCCTAGCAAGCACAAGGCCCTGAGTTCGATCCCCAGCATCCCCCCCAAAAAGAGCAGGAGTTCCAAAGTATCTAAAAATTTCATGCAACATGGTTTCAATCAGGAAAAATTAGAAACTGTTGTATGCTTACCAATAAAAGAATATCTGATAAAATTTGCTCTGAATTCTGTGAACATGCCACTCAGCCATTGAAAAGAAATTAATGTTTGGTACCCTTAAGATTAATATAACTAAGATAGATTTGAGATTATTTCAACCCTCCTACTCTCTGCACTGTTTGATTCAGTCTGTTAACATCTTTTCTGACTCTGCTTGGCTTTATTTGATTTGACTATTTTTATTCACCCATTGTTCCTTCTATAAACTCATTAGTTTTACAATCGTGTAAAAAGTTGAGCGTAGTTACCTCATAATTAAATCATGCACCCTTGACTTATTAAAGGCTACCATAAATGTTTTTACACCTCCAGGCAGATGATTTATCTCATCTCTCTTTCTCTGCTTCTCTCTCTGTTTTCTCTGTCTTTTAGTCTTTCCTTCTTTCCCAGTGTGGGGGACCAGACTTGGGAAGTCATCCGTGCTAAGAGGTGTTCTGCCACGGAGCTACATCCCCAGGCCTTTTTTGTTTTGAGACAGTGTCTCACCAAATTGCCCAGGCTGGGTTTGAATTTGTAATCCTCCTGCCTCAGCCTCCCAGAGTGCTGGGATTGCAGGTGTGTGCCGCCACGCCCGTCTTGACATTTTATTATTGCCATCAAAGTTCACCCCTCTGGACTGCTGTGTCCGGGGCACTACACATAGATGAACTCATTCACCCTTGACAACAACCATAGGGAGTGACCGACCATCAGCTCCATTCTTCAGATGGAGTAATTGAGGCCCAGAGAGGTTGGGTGACTTGTCCCTTCGCCGTAGGTGAGCCAGTTCTTACCGCTGCACCTGGTAATGTGGGTTCATCCTGGCCACGCACAGAGATGAGCTCTGTTTCCTGGGTGCCATCCCTCCCCTGTCCCCCTGAACCCCTGAGGTCCTCCCACCCTTGCTGGCCCTCTCAGATCCGCCCAGGGCCACCACCGTCACCATGACACCATTACACTTTTGCTGGATTGAAGCCCTTTCCCTAGCTTACAGATGGGGAAACTGAAGATTGTAACACTTTTCCCAAAGATTAAGGACACTAGGGCAGTCGGGGTGGCGGCAGCAAATCCATTCATTCATTCAACAGACACTCTGGAATGTCTGCCCTCTGCCAGGCACGGCAGCCTGGGCCCTTTGCGCTGACTGCATCCCCAGCCCCTTTTTGAAAATTATAATTTATTTGGGATTTATTAGGGTCTCTCTAAATTGCCCACCGTGCTGACACTCGCGATCCTCCTGCCTCAGCCTTCCCGAGCTTTGGGCTGGCAGGCGAGCACCGCCGGGCCTGCTTTCCCGAGCTTCGCGCCCTCCCGCGCTCCGGACCATCTCCGCACCCCGCCCGCCGCGCCTTTCCCGCCCGCCCGCGCGCTTCGCGCAGCGCCGCGGCCCGAGCACCGCGAGGCCGCCCGCGCGCCTGGCCCCGCCCCGCGGCCCCGCCCCGCCGCGCCGGCCCCTTTTGTTCCCTCCCGGCGGGCGCTCGCGGCGCGGTCGCGGGCGGCTGCGCTCGGTGGCGCGGGGCGGGCGGCGTCGGAGCCCGGCGGCCGGTGGCGGCGCCGCGGGAGGCGCAGCATCCCCGTCCCGGGCCGGGCCGGGCGAGCGACCGCGAGCGCCGAGCACCAGGTAGGCGCCGCCCGCCGGGGTCGCGCGGGCAACAAAGGACGCGGAGGCGCGGGGGGCGCGGCGCGGCCGGGCGTAGGCCGAGGCGGGAGGGTCTCGGCCGCGGGGGGCGTGGGCGGGGGCCGGCCGCGCCGCGCCTCCGGCTTGGCCGCCGCCCGCCGGGCCGGGCGCATCGCGGGCTGCATCGCGGGCTGCATCGCGGGCTGCCGGGCCCTCGGCGGAGCCCGGGCCGCGTACCCTCCCCAGGGTGCCGCCCCCAGCGCGGTGCCGGGTCGCCGGGCGGGCGATGCTCTCCGCAGAACTTGGGCGCAGCGCGGCCGCGGAGGGGGGTGCCGGCTGTCGCGACCGTGAGGCAGCAGATTTGTCCCCAACCCCCCCTCCGTCCCCGGGGAGGGGCAGCCGTGCCGCCCGCCCGGACCCCGCAGGCCCCGCCCGTGCCCGCCTGGCCGTGGCACTGCCACGCAGGCCGGCCCCACCCTGGGGAGGTCGGCCGGGGGCGGCGGGCGCCGCAGCCCGGCAGCGCGGCCCGAGCGGAGCGGGAGGGCCCGGCCGGCCGGGTGGGCGCCCGTGAGATGCCCGCGGGGCGGGGGTGGGGCCGGCCTGGGGCTGCGGCGCAGGGGACCGGGGTGCCGGGAGCGCCCCGTCGCTCAGTGTAAACAATGAGCCCTTCAGCATCGGGCTCGGTCACCTGGTCTGGCACCGCCAGGGGCCGGCGGGTCCGCAGGACCTCGGCACCGGGCAGCGGGGAGCTCAGCAGGGCCCAGCCCAGCGAGCCAGCGCGATGGTGGGGAGCCGGACGGCGCCCAGGAAGCCCGGCGGGAGCCTGCTGCCGGGGTGCGGAGGGGGGCTCCTTGCGGGGGACACAGGGGCGAGGCTCGGGGTCAGGGGGTCTGCGTGCGTAGAGGGCCGGCGGGGCGTTTATGGGACTGGGGCGCAGGCTTCAAGGCCCCGGGGACCGGCGGAGAGAAGGGAATGTGCTGCCCTTCGGTGCCTTCCTGTGTACAGCTTGCGCTCACAAGCGCAGGATGCGCCGACGTATGGGGCGCCCGGCCCGGCAGTGATGTTGGGGTGCAGCTTTGGGACAGGTCTGGGAGCAGCGCTTATTGTCCAGCGGATGGGCGGGGGAATCTGCATCTGGACCCCACAGACCTGCCAGGGAGACCCGCTCAGCGGCGCACCGGTGTCTTCCCAGTTCTGCCCGGTACTGTGGGGTTTCCGATTTGGAATGCTTGTGGCTGACGTCCTGGGTTCAAATCCCTGCCCACCTGCCTACCCAGCCTGCTGCTCCTGCCTGCCGTGGCCGTGCGGAAGCCACCTTCCCCACAGCTCCACTTGTCCCTGCTCCCCATCTGTGGTCCCCCAGATTCCTCCTGCCCTGCCGCCCAGACGCTCCATGCCCGCTGCCTGTTCTCCTCTGTGCCTCCTGCCAGCGGGTCCTGGGAGAACTTCCGCCTTTGCCAGCCTGTGCAGTGGTCACCTGGACAGGACGGTCTGGGCTCTCAGTGCACACACTCCTCTGTGGAGATTTTCACATTGCTCCTGTCCCGTGCAGGCAAGGACATCGTGGTGCAGAGGTGGTTTTTTGCCCTGCGTGCATTTGTTGAGCACCTACTATGTGCACGGGCCGCAGCACCCCCCAGGAGCTCTGCCCTGCCCCAGTTCACTCCCTGCGTTGCCATCAAGCTCACACCTTCTTCTGACACCTGCACCCCATGTGCTCAAGTACAAAGTCCAATCGTGCTGTCTTCCAATGTGGCTTTGCATGCGCGCGTGTGTGCACGTATCCACACACACACACACACACACGCGCCTGTGTGGGCCAGACCCAGGCACACCTCGAAAGGCCTCCCAGTGGGCCTGGTTTGGGTGGGGGCCCGCGGGATGCCCCGTCTTTGGGATTACCTTGCGCAGAGGCAGGAACCTCCTTGAATTAGGTTAAGTGAAGGGATTTAAGGCAGGGAACTGGGGACTCGCCGGCAGCGGCAGGCCACCTGGCCCTGGGGGCGGGAGCTGGCAGGCAGCCCTTCCTCAGTGGCTTCCCCTGCTGTGGTTTCATTTTCTCGGCCGGTGTGCATCTGTCCCGTCTGTGCCTCTCCCCAGCTGTGAGCGTTGCCCCAGTGATGACGGCGCCCCACGCAGTGTCCCCTTCAGTCTCAGGGCACCAGGGAGAGGTGCGGTCGGCCCAGCCTGGGTGACGGGCTCTTCTGCTTTCTGGTGGGATCAGGGGGCTGCATTTTGGAGGCCTTGGGGGGCTGGATGAGGACCTGGAGTCGGGATGGGAGATGGGAGCGCTGTCAGGGAGCTCAGTCTGTCGGGACGCAGCGTGAGGCTCCACCCCTGGCAGCCTGACTTTTGGGGTGGTCTGAGCTGTCCCAGGGTGAGGGGGCTCCCTCCGGCACCTGGAGCCTGGGGTCCTGTCGCCACCTTGGAAATAGCGCCTCTGAGACCCGTCCCCCAGAAGTCCCCCAGAAGTGCTGTGATGTCTGTGAGCCGCATCCCTGGCTTCTGTTCCTGGGGTGCCAATCCGAGGCCCTGTCCCATCCTGTCCTGGGGCGGCTTCCTCCCGTTTCTTGCTCCATGGCTGAGTAGCACCTTCCACTCCAGCTGGGGCCGAGACACGCCCACCCGGTCCTGACTTAGGTGCCAGGGCGCAAGTTTAGGCTTCAGGCGGCCCCTTGAGCACCCCGGCCCCGCCCAGCACAGCCCTGAGACACCAGCCCCTCCCTTCCTTTCCCTTCCCTTCCCTTTTTCCTTTCCTTTCTTCTTCTTTTCCTCACTCCCCTCCTCTCCTCCTCCTTTCTTTTGGTGGGGGGGATCCTGGGGATCAAACTCAGGACCTTGCGCTTGCTAGTCAGGCTCTGGACCACTGAGCTAAGTCCCCAGCCCTGTTCTGTTGTTTTTTCCTGGGGACTGAACCCGGGGCCTTCACGCTGAGCTACATCTCCAGCCCTTTCTATTTTTTATTTTGAGACAGGGTCTCGCTGAGTTGCCCAAGCTGGTCTCCACTTTGTAATACTTCTGCCTCAGCCTCCCAGAGGGCTGGGACAGGCATGTGCTGCCACGCCCAACTGTCACTCCGCAGTCTGAGCAAGAAAAAGTTGTCAAAGCTGTGCATGGTGGTGCACGCCTGTCATTCTGGTTCTTGGGAGGCCGAGGCAGGGAGATCATGGTTTCAAGCCTGGGCTACATAGTAAGACAGAGAGAGAGAGAGAGAGAGAGAGAGAGAGAGAGGGAGGGAGGGAGGGAGGGAAAGAAAAGGGCACCAGCACGTCGGGAAGCAGGCGGAAGGCGTTGCTCCGTTGCTGGCGGGGTCGGAGCCTGGGCTGGGGTTGCCCCCTCAAGCTTCTTAGGGATGCCGGGTGCTGGGCAGCCAGGGACGTAGCTCAGCGTGAAGGCTCTGGGTTCGATCCCCAATACTGCAGAAAAGGAAATTTGGACAGCGGGGATCGGGGCGTGGGCCCGGTCGAGTATGAAGACGGGGGCACAGAGCGAGAGGACCAGCAGTTGGTACATGCATTTTTTTGCCACCTCATGCTGCTCTGCTTAGGCTGTTCCTGCCCGACGGGCTGTTCCCTGCATAGATCTGTCCACTCTCTTCACTTGGCCACTGGAAGAGGAGGTGAGACATTGGAAAGGGTCTTGTATATTCTACGTCTGGTTCCAGAAAGGAAGTGATTTACTAAGAAAAACGCTGTGTAACAAGCTTAAAAATAAACAAGAAAACTGGGGCCATGGGCTATTCGGCAGCCGATCCTCAGGGACGGAGGGATTGGGTGAGGTTTCTAGTAGGCTGCCATCCACAGGAATGCCCAGGTGGGGACCGGACCTGCTCTGGAGGGTCGGAGGACCCCAGGTGGGAAGACCCTGGTCCCTGCAGGAGAGACCCTGCCGTCGTGGAGGTCCGTGTGGCCCCAGCGCCCGTGTGGAGGGTGGTGAAGGCAGAGCCAGGAGCACCCCCGGCAGCCAGCGACGCCTCTGGTACTTCGCAGGCTGGGAGGGGACAGGCAGGATGGACAGGGTGTCCCCAGGATGGATGTCGCATGGACCACACAGGCAGGGCCCTGCAGACAGACTGTGGCCCGTACCCTCCTGGCCCCCTGCCCAGGTCTCTGCCGTGCCCCCGCCCCGGACACCAGGCAGAGTGTTGGTCTTGGTTGTGAGGATGCCAGAAGTGGTTCAGGGCACACACTCCGTGGCAGCCAGAGGTCCTGGGTTCGAATCTCAACTGTGCTGTCGGTTACTCATGTAACCCCAGGCAAGCAGCTGGAAGGCTCTGTGCCTTAGTCTCTCCATTCAGAGAATGGGGTGGACATTGGTCGCCTTCTCTGAAGCGGCCCCGCCTTAGGTAGGACTGTGGTGCTCAGCAGGTTCCAGGTAAAATTCCGATTGATTTTGGTGGTGCTGCAGATTGAACCCAGGGAGTGCTGAGCTGCGTCCCCAGGCCTTTTTCTTTGTTTGTTTGGTTTGGGGTGGGGTTGGTGGGTTTTTTTTTTTTTTTTGAGGGGATTGTTTTTCACTTGGGGTATAAGACAGAGTCTCGCTATGTAGTTCAGGCTGACCTTGAACTCACTATGTAGCCCAGGCTGGCCTCGAACTCATGGAGATCCTCCTGCCTCAGCCTCCCCAGTGCTAGGATTACAGATGTGAACCACCATGCCTGGCCATCCCCAGGCCTGCATTTTATTTTGAGACAAGTTCTTGCCCAATTGTCCAGGCTGGCCTTGAACTTGCAATCCTCCTGCCTCAGCCTCCTGGGTGTTACTGTTTGTTTAGCAGCTCTTTTTATATTTTATGTGACACAGGGTCTTGCTAAGTCCCCCAAGTTGTCCTTGAACTTGCAATCCTCCCGCTTCAACTTCCAGAGGAGCTAGGAATACAGGGCTGTACCTGAACTTTATGTTAAGCGGAAGCACACAGTTACATTTTACACCCTTTTGTGAGAAGCTTTGTTTCACCGCGGGCAACAAGTGCCGGCTCATACACACCGTTACACTTATTTGTGTTTGCTGTTCTCATTGTTGTGTTTTATGATGTTGCATGAAGAAGCACAGAGGGGTCACTTGCAGTTTGGGGCATTAGGAGCAGGACGGTTTCCGGTGCACGAAGGTGCGAATTTCACAATGGGAGTACGTACGGCTGCGGGGTGTAGGGTGTGCGTGTTCACCTTCAACCCGAGCATAACACCAAGGGAACCCAGTCCCTGGTCTCTAACACCAAGGAATACATTTTGCCTGTCTTCGAAGCTCATTTCGCTACTATTTATTTATTTGTTTGTTTATGTGGGTCTGGGTATCGAACTCAGGACTTGGCGCTTGCTAGGCAAATGTTCTACCACTGAGCTAAATCCCCAGCCTCTATTTTTTTTCTTTGATTGAGACAGAGTCTCACTCTGTCATCCAGGCTGGGCTTGAACTCACCATGTGACCCAGGCTGGTCTCTAACTTGCAGTGATCCTCCTGCCTCAGCCTCCTGACTGCTGGGGTTACACACATGCGCCAACAGCCCCAGCTCATAGACACTCCTACTATCATACAGTTTATCACCTCTCTGCCCTTGTTTTTAGTACTTCCTATGTCCCGTTTGAGGAATCTGCCTACCATGGTGTCAGGGAACTCTAAGAGCCGTATTGTTCCGCCTTGCACATTAGACCCATTGTCCCCGGAAGTGGGGGGGGTGTGTGTGTGTGTGTGTGTGTGTGGCTGTATTTGGTTGCTGCCATAACAAATCGCCACAGTCTTGCAGCTGAAAGGATCTGCCGTCTCACAACTGTAGCTCAGAAGTCAGACACGGGTCTCACCAGGCTGAAGCCAAGAGGACAGTAGGGCTGTGCAGAACCCACGTCCCTGCTTTTTCCAGATGCCAGCGGCCTCACATTCCTTGGCTTGCGGCCCCGTCCTCCGCGTCCGGAGCTGGCCACACACCGCCGTCCGGTGCTGCACTGGGCCGGCCCGCAGGACCCAGGCCCGTCTTTCCTTCGCGGAGTCGGCGATTAGCAAGCTGATCTCTTCCCTCCCTCTGCCGTGTGTGGAAACGCAGACGGCACTAGACTGAGGATGGTGCTTAGGATTTTTCAACTTGATGATGTCTGGTTGCTTGCGTAATTCCTACCAACCATGTGGCTGGGTCAGGAGGACTGTATTAGTCACTTTCCTGTTGCTGGGACACAGTGATGACGCCCGCAGCTGAAGGCGCAGAGGTTTCTTTGCTGGTGGTTGAGGGGATCCCGTCCCTGGTTGGCTGGCTCCAAGGCAGATGGGCGCAGAGGGCGGGCCGGGAAGCGGAAAGGGGAGGGAATGAAGGGCGGCCAGGACACCCGCCGGCCTGGGCCTGAGGGAGTCAGGTGAGGGGCTGTGGTGAAGGCCAGGGTCTCTCCTGTGTCTTGCCATCCTGCCCGCCCCTGGGCAGCCTCCGTCCCTCCTTGGGCCCCTGGTGCTGCCTGGTCCTTGCTGGTCCCGCCCTGCCTCTGTCCGTGCGGGCAGCTGGCTCTTCCTGTCCTGGTCCATTGCTCTGTGACCTCCACGCATCCTTCTCTGTTCTGGGACACGGGTTCTCGTTCTGTGAAGGGGATCGGGGTGTGTCCCAGTGGGGCTTGCACTGTGGTTGTCCCCAGTTCTTCTCCCCAGGTCAAATGGGGACCCTGAGGACCCAAACCAGCAGAGCCAGGCTGCTGTCTGCGCGGCATCTTGGGCCAGTGACTGGAGGGCCCGCTCGCCGAGGCTGTGGCTGGCCACTAGCTGGGGCCGGGCTCTGGGGCACGGCTGGGCCCTGAGGATGCCAGCTGGGCGTGCGTGCGTGCGTGTCTGTGTCTGCCGTCCCCTCACACTGTTGGCAGGGCCAGGAAGGTGCCTTTTTTACAATGGGAAACTTCATCCCAGGATTGAGGGAGGCTGAGGCAGGAGCATTCTAAGTTTGAGTCCAACCTGGGCAATTCAGGGAGACCCCATCTCCAAATGAAAAACACAAAGAGCTGGAGATGTAGCTCAGTGCGAAGGCCCTGGGTTCAATCCCCAGGACTGCAAAGGAAACAAACAAAAGCAATGAGAAATTTGGGCCTCAGCAAAGAGGCAGTGTGGGCGATGAGCACAGGTCATGGGGAAAATCCTGGCTTCTGGGCTGCGGATGCTGCAGAAGCTGTGGGCAGCCGAGGACGCTGGCTTTTGGGGTCCGTCTTTCTCACCGTTTGCACTGCCTGACCCCCTGTCCCCTTCACCCCTGGAACTGGGGTCAGCCCAGCTCCACGGTGGGCCCTGTTGTCCCTGTGTCTGTGTGGCCACCAGGTGCCTCAGCAGGGCCCCGCCCACCCAATTCATCCCTAGCGCCCCTGCCTCTGCTGCTGGGTTTGTGGGGCCTGTGGGGGGCGGGGAGGGGTACAGCTTCCTGCTGGGCCCTGGCGACCTGGTGACTGGGTGAGCGGAGGGAGTGGCGTGGACTGGGACTCAGGCTGCCGGGTGCTGTCTCCTGCTCTCCCTGGCCTGGGGGCAGCTGGCGGTACTCTCTTGAGGTCATACAGGCCCTGCCCTGCCCTCCGCTTGCTCTGGGACATTAGCGTCGCTGCTGGTGACGCAGGCTCTCAGGTGCCCTAGCCTCAGTCAGGTGCGGTCAGAGTGACCCTCCTTCCACACTGGGGGGATGGCAGGGGCAGAGCAGGTCACCCCGTGAGGTGTGGGCCGGTGGCACTGGGTGTCTGCTGGGGCAGACTGGGGAGCCCATATGTGTCCCTCAGAAAGGCTCACCATTGGCTTGGGGCGCCTGGCCTGGGGGTCAGCACCTTTGGGGTCCACTCTGAGGCTTGACCCTCGCTCTTGCTGAGGCACAGGGGCCATTTCCTCCCCTCCTCTGTGTCTTTTTTTTTTTTTTTTGAGAAAGGATCTCATTATGCAGTTCACACTGGCCTCAAACTTTCAGTGATCCTCCTGCCTCAGCCTTCCGAGTGCTAGTGCTGGGATTGCAGGTGTGCACCACCACACCCAGATAATTTACTTTTCATTTAAAAATGATCAAGAGTGCTTGCTTCGGCAGCACATATACTAAAAATGATCAGGAGACACTTTAGATGCCCCAGAGAAGGCACAGACAGAACACAGTGAGCGCCCATGGAAATACTCCACGGGGAAGGCCACCAACCTACACATAGAAAGGCAGCCCTGGTCCCCCACCAGCCTCCAAACCCACTTCCTGCTGCTACCCAGGATGCCGCAGTGCCATCCCTGCTGGGGGACCAGCGGGGTCTCCTGTGCACACTGCCGGGCTGTCCCCACGCTTGGCCTTGCCAGGCTCGGGGCTCTGCACCCTTTGGATTGGGGGCCTTGGGTGACGCTTACCTGGCCTGACCCAGTCTCCCATCTGTCTGTGGGACCCTGAGGCTGTCCTGTCTTCCACCCCACTGTGGGCCTCGGTATTCATCTCTCACCCATCCTCTGTAGGCCTTTTGTCCCCATCCAGCCCTCGCTGTCACCTCCCTGTCCTCAAGGCCCCGCCCTGAGTGTGGGCACACTGGTCCCTTCCTATCCATGGGCGCCCCTCCACTTCACCCTGTTCCTCGGAACCCCCAGCCCGGGTCCCATCACATGGTGTCACGGAGGCCTGTGCTTTAGGGTGTGTGGCCGTTGGACGGGGCCGCTCCAGCTGCACCCTGATGGCTGGGACCCCTGATGGCCGGCCAGGGCAGGCAGGGGCAGGGAGAGTGGGTCTTGAGGCCAGCGTCTCCTGGTGGGGTGGTGGGCAGGGAACCCAGCATGTCCCGGCTTGCTGGTGGCCCAGCTTCCCCAGGGCGTGCGCCTGCCCGCCTGAGATGGATGGGCTCTGTGCTGCCCTATTTGGCACCTGCCCCTTGGGCCACCCACCGGTGGAGCATCACGGACCTCATGTGGCCCACCACCCCCAGCAGCCGAAACGCGGGAAACGGCAGTGCAGGCGACACAAAGGGGTCTGTCAGTGTGAAGGGCCATGGAGACCAGGGTGCTCCTGGGTGCCTCTGTCCTCGGGTCTCCAGTGCCCCGCGTCAGAGCGGGCGAACCCGTGTCCGTGCTGACCCCGCTCGTCGCCCTGATCCAAACTCTCCCAGCCCCTCGTAGTGTCTGAGTTTGGACCTTGGTTGGAAACAGATGCAGCGCTGCTCCTTCCCCGCCCGCCCTGAGATGCAGTATGGCCCAAAGCCAAGTGTCCCCGTGTCCCTGCTCTTCCGAAGTGCCACCCCCTCTGTCGCATGGGTGCAGCCGAGTCACAGAGGAGCTGCTGGCTCTCCCCCTCTTCCTCTCACCATTCTTCTCACCCCTTGTTCCTTCCGGGGCTTCTGGGGCAGGGCCTGCTCCCCCTCTGTCCCTCCCGTCCCCAGCTGGGGTGGCCGGCCTGGCTGAATGGTGCCTTGGTTCTCCTCTCCCTGCAGTCTCTGCTGTCCTTTGTCAGCTGCAGCAGCGGGCACCGTCCCCAGAGGCCAGGGTCGCACAAATGTTATTCCGGCCCGGGCTGGGTGGCTGGGGGCGGGGAAGGTCAGCCCGGGCCGGTTCCAACATAGCCGCTCCTTCCTGGGCTTCGGATGTCCCCTTGTGAGACAGCCACTACCTCGTCAGGGGCCTGTGAAGACCAGCGAGGCCATGGTCCTGCAAAGCCCGGCGTCCAGCTGTAATCCCAGCACTCTGGGAGGCTGAGGCAGGAAGAGCGCTGTGAGTTGGAGGCCAGTCTGGGCTATATAGTAAGCTCAAGCCAGGTAGAACTACATAGTGAAACCTTGTCTCAAAAATGCAAAAGAAAGAAAAGAAAAGGAAGGGTGTAGCATACATTGGGCTCATGGGGGTCACTGGGGTCCAGGAGAGCCCCCATGGGAGTGTCCCATGCTGGGAGCACCCCAGGGGACCTGTGGCCTGTGGTCTCTGTCCCTCACACTGCTGCAGGCCTGCCCTCCTGGGGATTCCGTGTCACAGGCATCAGGCCAGGGCTGGTTCTTGGAGATGGAGATGTAGCCCCATCCCAGGGTCCCATCCCAGGTCCCCCCCCCCACTCCCGGCTCCCAGGAGGCGGGACACAGAGCATGGGGAGGACAGGGGCACTTCCTGCAGCGCGGCATGTGTCCTGCGGTCTCCGTGGCCCCCTGGGCAGAGGGTCCCAGGCAGGCAGGGTGAAAGGAGGTGGCCAGTGGGCAGGAACACCGGAAGGTGGGATGTGTCCAATCGGGGGCGACATCTAGGGCCAGCAGGGATGCACTTGTCACGCCTTGCCCTGCCTTGGCACATGTGGCCGGGGGTTCAGAGCAGCTAGCCTTTCATGCTTGTGGCTGCTTAGTGCCTCAGTTTCCCCACACAGGAAGTGCAAGGATGATGGTCCTAGCCCCGCAGGGTGTGGTCAGGCCGCAGGGTGTGCACTGTCCCCACTCCCAGTGATGCACTCACAACGCCATGTGCTGTCTGCCTGCAGGTGCCTGAGGATGGCCGAGAGGACGTGACCCGGGCCCACCCGTCCACCCTCTGCCAGTGCCGCCATGCAGAAGCCCAGCGGCCTGAAGCCCCCAGGCCGGGGGGGCAAACACTCCAGCCCCGTGGGCAGGACATCGGCAGGGTCGGCCTCGGGCTCCGCCGCAGTTGTGACCACTGGCTCCAAGGAAGGTTCGTGAGGACCGACGGGGTGGGGGCAGGGCTGTGTGGGGACAGGGCCTTGTTCTTCTGTGACAGCTCAGAGGCCTGTGATTCACTCAAGATTCTTTGTGTTTTTGCAGCATGGAGGAGCAAACCCAGGGCCTTCACCCTGAGCTACACTCCCAAGCCTTTTTATTTTTGATTTGGAGCTACAGTCTTGATAAATCAATGATTTACCAAGGCTGGGTTTGAACTTGGTGATCCTCCTGCCTCAGCCTCCCAGAGTGCTGGGATTACAGTGGTGCACCACCACACCTGGCTGCAAATTCTTTGACAGCTAGTTATTGAGTAGGGTTTTTTTTTGCCTGCTTTCTCTTCATCCCTCTTCTTGCCCCTGCAGCACTGCGAGGTGGGTACCACTGATGCTCCACTTAGAGATGAGGAAGGAAGCTACACAGTGATTTCAAAGTCAGCCTGAACTACATAACGAGAACCTGTCTCAAAAAAAACCAAAGGAAAATAAAAAAAAAACTGCCCAGGTGTTGCTCGAACTTGTGATCCTCCTGCCTCAGCTTCCTGGAGTGTGGGGATTATAGGTGTGTGCCGCACCTTGGTCCATCTTCTATTGTTTGATTGAATCGGCAGATATGGAGCCCACAGATACACCTAGCCAGCTGCTTTGTGATCTTGGTATAGTTCCTACCACTTCGGCGGCATGAACAATTTGAAAGCTTACATTTTTGTCATTTAATGAATATGATCAGATACATTTTTCATGTCATGAGAAACTTAACCTGCCCAATGTTTAACTGGCTGTAAAATATTCTTTTTTTTTTGGTGCTGGGGATCGAACTCAGGGCAAGCACTCTAACCGCTGAGCTAAATCCCCAGCCCTTTGGCTGTAAAATAGTCTGTTTGTTGAACAATTTTTTGTTTTGTTTTGTTTTGTTTTTTGAGACAGGGTCTCACTGTGTAGTTCAGGCTGCTCTTGAATTTATGGCAATCCTCCTGCCTCAGCCTCCTGAGTGCTGGGATGATAAGTGTGTGCCACCATATCAGACTACTTTTTCTTAGTTTGAAAATGTGTATTAGTCCGTGTGTGTGGTACACAATGACTGCATTCCTCGTGGTGAGGCAGTACAGGTACAGAGGGCAGTTTAATTCTTTTGGTGCCTCTTTCCCTCCCCAGCCCTCCCTCTGTCTCTCAATCCCCTTCCCATTGGCAGAACGTGTGTCTCTCCTTCATTGTCATTGAACAATTAGAACTCCAGGGCCTGCTTGGTGACACACTCCGGCCACTGAGTGTCTGCTTAGACACCTGTAGTCCTTGCTCCTTCTGAGGTTCCCAGACCAGGGGGCAGGAGGCTGAGATCTTGTAACAAGGGCCTGACCAGGGCGGGGAGGTCACCGTGGCCTTCACCAAGGAAGGGATGGACATAGGAGTTGAGTGTGGAGAGTGGAGAGGGAGGTGTTTCGGGTGGCAGGCACAGCAGGTGCAAAGGCCCAGTGGCAGACGGGACATGGTAAATAGGAGGGAGAATGGGTGAGGCCAGGTGATAGGAGTGGGCTGGATCCACCTGGGGGCAGCTTGGGGCTGTGCGGAGAATGTCACTGCCATTCTCCTGACAGTGGGAAGCCGCCGAAGGGTTTCAAACCAACAGGAGCAGCTAGAAGCAATCGGAAATGTTTTCTGTGCTGTGCAATTGAGAGCTGTGATTCTTTCTCCTCCTCTGCTTTGAGAAACCCCGCTGATGAGCATCCTCAGGCCTGCCAGCCCACGAGGACACGGCCTGTCCCATCTGATGGGCACAGAGGCTGGGAGACCAAGACCAGCCAGAGGCCAGGCGGGAGCATGCAGGCCAGGGTGGGCGGGCGGTCAGGGCCGCCTGACGGCACCTGCCACCACCCCAGGCCACCAGGGCGCTCGGAGGGGGCTGCAGAAGGGGGTCGGGGTGCCAAGAGAGGATGGGGAGGGACCTGCGCAGAGGCCGAGTGGGCTGAGCTTGGTTCCCGCGCGTAGCCCTGCGGCCAGAGGCCCGGATGCTGGCCCAGTCTCGCTTGTGCCTCCCGGGCACCTGTGAGAGCTGCTCAGCCCCTACGACCCCGCAAAAAACTAATTTCTTTGCTTCCGCCCATCTGAAATCTCCAGACAGAAAGAGTCGATCTCGAGAGAGAAGCACCTCTTTTCCTGACCCTCTCCCTGCCTGTGTTCCGTTCCTTTCTGGTCTTTGCTCAGGTGGCTTAAGTGGTTGTGGTATTTTAAAATTATTTTATCTTGGAGGAGTTTGTTGTTGTTTTGTTTTTGGTACTGAGAATTGAACCCCGGGCCACCACTCTGGGCTATATCCCCAGCTTTTTTTATTATTATTATTTTTTTAATGAAACAGAGTCTCTACAAGTCATTAAATTGCCTCAGCCTCCCAGAGTGCTAGGATTACAGGCATTCACCCCACACCCAGCTAAGTGTTGGTTTTAAGCGGCTCTGAAAGGCGTGCCAATTTCCCGTCCTGTGTTTCCACGTTTTACGGCTTCTTGTGGGCAGCAGCCCCATGTTGCGGCTGTGTGGAGTTGGATGTCACTTTGAGTGGCTAACGTGACAGTCCCTGCAGAGGCTGCAGGGCAGTCGCATAGCTGGGTGGTCTGCTGGCTGGGAGGAGGGTGGGAGTCTGACTGCCGGCCCCTCCCGCAGAGAAGAGGTGTCCAGGAAGCCCCCACATGCTGGACAGGGATGGTGGTGATGAAGGCGGCCTGGGCCCAGTGCCCCGCCTCCCCATCTCGTGCCCACGCCGCCTTTTCCGGTTGGTGCCAGACCCCAGGCTGGAGGCCAAACCTTGGCAGAGGGGAGGGGGTGACGAGGCTGCCTTTGTCCTGGTCCTGTCTGAGTGACTGGAGCCCTGGGGGAGGGGCAGGTGCAGTGCTGGGGAGGAGGACCCTCCCATTGTCCCCAGGCTCCCTCACCCTCCATGGACCTGGCTGTCTGTGCTCTGAAGTGCTGAGGGCGCCCTGTCCGAAGCTGGGCCTAAGTAGGGCACTGGGGCAACACAGGCTGGGGCTGGGGGTGCCCGAGAGCCATCGGGGACACGGGGCCCTATGTGCTGGCGTCTGCCCTGGGAAGTGGCACAGCGGCTGCCTCCCAACACATGAGCTCATCCCTGGACAGAGGGGCTGGCAAGGGACTGGGCTGGACGGATGCCCCCGTCACTTGCCCTGGGCGGGGGTGCCAGGCCCAGAGCCGGGACTCCTGGGAGGCTGCAGGCCTAGGGCGGGGGGCGGGTGTTTTGTCGATTATTTTTTCAGCGTATTGAGAATGAAACCCAGGGCCTCAAACTGAGGTCTATCCCAGTCCTTTTGGATTTTTTTTAAATTTTGTGACAGGGTTTCACTAAGTTGCCCAGTAGTCCCCCTGCCTCGGCCTCCTGGAGTGCTGGCATTACAGGCTAGCGCCACCCAGCTCAGCTGGGAGCATCATTGTGAGTGATTTGTCCGGGATTTGGCACAGCACTTTCTTCTCCAGCGCTGGCCTCCAAGGTCGCCTGCATCCCTTCAAGGCCAGCTCCTCCCTCGCTTCCCTGACCACATCCTGGACTTTTTTACGGTGCAGGGGCAGGAGGAGAAGCCGGAGCCGAGCCCAGCTTCTCTGGGGCTGTGACGTGGGGGCGGGGCTGCCTCCTAATGCTCCTGACGTGGCCGCCACTATCGATCCTATGAGGGGTGGCAGAGTCCAGGGCTGCCTGCCCAGTGGCCCGGCCCTGGGCTTCTCCATGGGCGGCCAGCTCTGCTCTCTCTGGGGTAAGGCCCCCGCCGAGCCGCTGTCCCTGCTCCCCAGTGCAGGGAGGGTGGCAGGGTGGGCGGCTGAGGGTCCCTGCTGTGGGGACCAGGGGCTGGGGTGCAGAGGCAGGGGTGTGGGGATGTGGCTGAGCAGGGTGGCCTGGGAAGGGTGCTCAGTCCTCCCTGGATTAGGGGGCCTCCCTGGAGGGTTGCTGTGGAGACCCCGTGTCCTTTCTGGGGACTTCCACCTGGAGCATTTCCAGCTGGCCTGGGACAGCCCCCTTCGGCCCTGGGCTGGGCATTGTGCTGTAGGGAGAGAGACTGGGCAGGCCTTGGAGGGGGGAATCCTTGCTCACCTTCTTTATAACCCTTCCCGTCTCACAGAGCTCATTAGCACATTAAAGGGCCTGGAAAGCCTGTAGGGAAGTAGCTGTAGTTTTGGTCCTGGCGCTGCTTCTTATTCTTGTTTGAACTGAGAGGTTGAATTGTTTTTTACAGAATGACTGGTGACACTTTATTCTGGGGAGCACTTTGGGGCCAGGTCCAGTCTAGGACGCTCCCCGCCGAGACCCTGCGGCAGGGGACTGAGCCCCTCCTGGGTGTCCTGGGTCCTGGAAAGGGCCCTCTTGGTTTTTCTGCACAGATTTCTCCCCTATCTGTCCCCTTCCCTCAGGCTGGCATCCGGGCTGTGGGCAGGCTGTGGGGACGCTCTTGAACTCCGCTTTCTCACCCTGTGGTGCAGGACCAACGCTTTCCCACGTAACCCGGAAAAAAATATTTTCAAAGGCTGTTCAGGGGTCTGAGTGACTTGTCTACCATGGTGTGCAGAACTATCTGTGATTTCAGACCACTTAGATTACTTTCTGAATCATTTCCTTGGGAAATTGGCCGAAGATTACATTCTCTTGGC
>PVJO010013285.1:26554-52452 GCA_004026905.1 Hystrix cristata
CACTGAGCTACATCCCCAGCCCTTTTTTATTTATTTTTTTTTTTTGTGGTACCGGGGATTGAACTCAGGGCCTCATGCTTGCAAGGCAATCACTATAACCACTGAGATAAATCCCCGGCCCCCTTTTTTATTTTATTTTTAAATTATTTTTATTTTTTACTTTTTACCAAGAACATGTATACATTGTATACATAATGATCACATTCATCATGGGTATTTTGTACCTGTACATGATATATCTTGGTTTTCCCCCTTCTTCCCCACCCCTCCCTTCTGCTCCCCCCTTCCCTATTTACAGCAGGTTTATTTATATTTTTCCATTTTTTCCCTTTCCCCTTTCTTTCCTTTTTTCCCTTCCTTCTTTTCCTCCTTCTCCTTTTCTAGTTCTCCTCTCTTTTGAATGTTATCTTTTACCTAATATCTATTATACCTTTTTGTCCTTATTTACACTTACAGTTTCTCATATCAGAGTTTCTCAGTACACAATTCGATGTGTACTCATGAGTGAGTACACATTTTAAGAGTTTGTTCTCAAGGTGCATCCATTTACCTATGAATGACTCTAGTTTATCCTTTTTTATGGCAGACTAGTACTCCGTTGTGTAGAAAAACCACATCTTCTTTAGCCATTCCTTAGTTGTTGGGCATTTAGGTTGTTTCCAAGACTTAGCTATTACAAATTGTGTTGCTATGAACATGGTTGTACATATATCTCTATGGTATGAGGTTTTCAATTCTTCTGGGAAGATACCAAGCAGGGGAATAGCTGGATCAAATGGAACCTCTAGATTTAGTTTTTTGAGGCATCTCCATACTGATTTCCATAGGGCTTGCACTAGTCTACATTCCCACCAACAGTGGAGGAGGGTACCTTTTTCCCCACAGCCCCGCCAACGCTTGTTGTTGGCTGATTTCTTGATAACAGCTGTTCTTTCTGGAGTGAGATGAATTCTTAGCATTGTTTTCGATTTGCATCTCTCAAATGACCAGTGATGTTGACCACTTCTTCATATGTTTATTTGCCATTTTTATTTCTTCATCTGAGAAATGTTTATTCATTTCAGATGCCCATTTTTGGATAGGGTCTTTAAATTTTGGGGGGGTTGATTTTTTTGAGTGCTTTATATGTTCTAGATGTTAGACCTTTGTCTGAGGGACAGCTCTCAAAAATTTTTCCAGTCTGTGAGTTTTCTCCCTGCTCTATTGGTGATTTCTTTTGCTGTGCAAAAGCCTTTCAGTAGGATGAGGTCCCAAGCACTGATTCTTTGTATTACTTCCTGTGCAGTCTAGGTTCTGTTCATAAATTTTTTTTCCTACCCCTACCCAGCCCTTTTTTAACCCAGCATCTCATCTTCCCGCCTCAGCCTCCTGAGTAGCTGGGATTATAGGCACGCGGCACCACACCTGGCCAGAAGTGGAAAACAGGAAAAGAGGAGGAGGACCAGGGCGGAACCAAGGCGAGGGGAGAGCAGGCGAAGGCCCAAGGGGTGGGAAGGACCCCGCAGTCCGGTGTGGGGACCTCTGCAGCTCCACTCGGGGGAGCAGGGTCCACGCCTGGCAGGTAGCACCGTCCCACCTGTGCTGGGAGCTAGCGACAGACAGCCCCTGAGGAGGAGGAGGAGGAGGAGGAGGAGGAGGCTTCAGTGGGTGAAGAGAAAGCGCGCCCACCTGAAGAGCAAAGCAGCCCAGAAGCCTGAACTGGCTGTGCACACCTGTCATCCCACCCCTGCCGGGCCCGCGCTGGGCCTCCCCTGTGTCCCCACCCCTGAGATGGCGCTCCTTGGTTTGGCGGCAATGGCAAAGGCCTGTCCCCATGTGCCCAGCCAGGATGGGCCCGTGTCCTGGTGGGTGGCGAGGAGACCCGGATTCACCCTACCTGCTGCCACTCCTCCTCCTGACACCCTTTGCCCTTTCCGTCAGAGTCGTGCTTTGAACTGGAACCTCGTTCTGTCTGCGGGCAGCGCCGTCTGGGGAGGACCAGCTGCTCGCAGGGTTCGTGTCTGTGTCGCTGGGCCCAGCTGGGCCAGGGCTCAGAGCCCTGCCCACACAGCCAGGTCCCCAGGAAGACAGGGGACACGAGGAATGTGAGACCCCAGCCGTGTCTGACCTGGCGCTTGTGGGCTCCTGGGAGACCGAGGTGCCTAGCTGTGATGTTGCCGGTGACGCCCTGGGCCGACGGGGGCTCTGTCGGGTTTCTCTGCCTTCCCACCTCGGCAGCTGGGGGATTTGATGAGGGCATGGTCCTGGGAGGCTGGGGGCTGCAGCAAAGAGGCAAAATTTAGCAAAACCAGTACGACCGGCGCCATAGACTCGTGACCTGGATTTTAGCAGCTGTTGAAACAACTGGTCCACAGGCCTGGGGCCTGCAGCGGGGTGGGCGATGGGGCGAGATTACCTGAGGGTCCCCCGGATGGCTGGGACAGCTGGCATGGGACAGCCGGGCGGCAGCTTCTGCCGAGAATAGCCGCGCTGGTCCCCTGCGCCTAGAGCCCTGGGGGACCCCGCTGGCCAGGGAGACCCTGGCCCAGCTTCGTCCCTGTCTCCAGAGCAGCACGTGAGATAATGACGTACAGGAAAGCCCGGGCCGCCGGGGGTGCGGCCAGCACTCCATAGAGGCAGCTGCTATTTTAATGACAACAGCCCTAGTTGGTGATGGTAACAGGGACTTGGCTGTGCTGCGTGTACATACATGTACATGTGCGTGCGAGCATGTGTGTGTGTGCACTAGTGTCTCTGTGTTTCCATTCCTGGCCTGCTCCCGTAGAGCCTGCCTGTAGCACAGTGTCGTCCTAGATCAGGACCGTGGCCCCCAGGAGCCATGTGCCGAGGTCGCTGTGAGCATGAGGCTCATGTGCGGGACTTTGTGGCCACCATAGAGGACAAGTGTGCACCCCTGATTTCACTGGGGGGGTCTAGAGATTTGCCCAAGGTCACCAGGACTGGGAAGTCTGGAAGGCTGCCTTCAGACCTTGTATATTTTACCATTATTTCCAGATCTCTTAATTTGAGTATAAGTTTGTCATCAAAACCATGTACTAGTTCATCGTCCCCTGGGATGGGCCCGGCACTATGCCCAGCACTGTTTTGTTTTTTTTGTTTTTTTTTTTGGTGCTGGGGATTGAACTTGGGTCCTTGTGCTTGCAAGGCAAGCACTTTAACCACTGAGCTAAATCCCCAGCCCTTGCCCAGCACTCTTGTGTCTGCCTTCCCAGGTCACCTCTGTGACAGAGTACTGATGGGGAAACTGAGGCACAGAGTGTTGAGAAACTGTTAGAATGTGCATGAGGCGAGGGATGCTGCTGGGGGATGGCGGGGTCCCTGCCTTACAGGGTCTCAGAGGTGGGCGAGAAGCCTCAGGGGCCGTCCACCCCAGGTCCTCCTCGGACCCAGAGAGGGTGTCCTTATGCTCAAAGGGCCAGGAGTTAGGCCACCCCTGCTGTGGGGAGCAGTAGGCTCACTCAGACTCTGAGAAATGGCCTTTTCAGGGAGTCTGAGACTTGAGGTGACTTGAGGAGGCAGCATAATAGTACCCTCCCAGGAGCCAGGGGCTTTGGCCACAGCTTGGCTCTGCTCCCTGCCACCCCACGTGGAGCCAGGCAAAGCCCCTGGTGTCTTTGGAGCCTCAGTTTCCCTGTCTGTAAAATGAGGCAGCAGAGGGTCCAGTGAGCTCCTTGCATCACATCTGTGGCTCGGATTCCTAAGGTTGTTCAGGTTCATGGTCCCCCCGGCCCCAAATGGGAGGTAGCCCTGACCCTGCGGCCTTCTATCCTGGTTGTCTAGGCCCTGGGGGTGCAGAGACCCCTGCAGCTCTGCCTTAGAAAGGTGGCCTGATGGGGTCCCCGAGGGAGCACCCTGCCAGGCCTGGGCCCCAGGGCTGCTCGAGCCCCTCTCCGTTCCGGGTGACCTTGTGCGAACTGCTTCCTGTGCTGCACATGCAGCCCCCGGGAGCCGGGCTGGGACAGCGGCCCCCTCGGGAGGCCCTGCCTCGCTGAGCTTCGTGCTTCCTGTTGGAGGGCGGTCAGAGGGCCCCTAAGTGCCCACTCCCACTGCCGCCTCAGGGGCAGGCTGCATCGAGGAGGGAGGAGGCCTGTGGGAGCCGGAGGGTTCTCCGGTCCCTTCCCAGATGTCTCCTGTGACCAGGAACAGGCTGGGGGCCTTAAGCATCCAGGTGGGGACAGGTGGTGGCCTGTTCGCCTCGGGAATGGGTTCATGCTTGCCCCAGGGCTGCGCACGTGCTGCAGAGAATTGAACCCAGGATTTGAGCACTGAGTTACATCCCCAGCCCCACCCCCCTTTTTCATTTTAACATTTGAAACAGTCTGAGTTGCCCAAGGTGGGCAACTCCCAGTCCTCCTGTTTCAGCCTCCGAGAGTGCGGCATGACAGGTGTGCGCCGCTGCGCCAGCCCTGCCCTGGGTCCCGTGACCATGAGCCGCGCACACCATTGCTCAGGAAGGAGCCGTTCCTGACTAGGACTTCCGAGGGGCCAGAGAAGTAAGGGGAGACCCGGGTGCCCAGGGCATCCTGCCAGCCTCCCCTGCCTCCGTTTCCCCCCAGTTCTGCCCGTCTGCGCCCCCAGTTCCCAGGCGAGCCCTAACCGTAGCCCTTCTTTGTCCACAGGCTCCCCCCTGCACAAGCAGGCCTCAGGCTCGCCGTCCTCCACGGCCACCCCCGCCCCCACCGCCCCCGAGAAGCCGGGCCCGAAGGCGGCCGAGGTGGGCGATGACTTCCTGGGCGACTTCGTCGTGGGCGAGCGTGTGTGGGTGAACGGCGTGAAGCCAGGCGTGGTGCAGTACCTGGGCGAGACTCAGTTCGCGCCGGGCCAGTGGGCCGGGGTGGTGCTCGATGAGCCGGTGGGCAAGAACGACGGCGCGGTGGGTGGCGTGCGCTATTTCGAGTGCCCAGCGCTGCAGGGCATCTTCACCCGGCCATCCAAGCTCACCCGGCAGCCGGCGGCCGAGGGCTCCGGCAGCGATGCCCACTCTGTGGAGTCGCTTACCGCCCAGAACTTGTCACTGCACTCGGGCACAGCCACCCCCCCGCTGGCCAGCCGCGTCCTTCCGCTGCGGGACAGCGTCCTCGGCGGCGCTGTGAAGACTGGCAACGAGTCAGGCTCCAACCTCTCCGACAGCGGCTCCGTGAAGCGTGGCGACAAGGACCTGCGCCTAGGAGACCGCGTGCTGGTGAGCAGGGCCCCGGGGGACCCGGTGGGGTGTGGGCAGGGCCCCTCTGTCCTCGTTGGCACCACACAGTGACCCTAGAGACTGGCTCTGCGATCCTGGGCAAATGCCTTAAACTTTCTGGTCTGAGGCCCAGCTGTAAAACAGGATTTTTTTTTTTTTAATTTGGGGGATTGAATGCTGGGCCTTCGCCCTGAGCTACATCCCCAACTTTTTTTTTTTTTAACTTTTTATTTTGAGACAGGGTCTCACTAAGTTGCCCAGGCTGGGCTCAAACTTGCCGTACACCTGCCTCAGCCTCCCAGAGTCCTGGGGTGACGGGTGTGCACCTCCAGGGCTCAGAGCTCCGGCCTGGGCTCGTCTCCCCCATCTGTGCCCTGAAGAGCCACCAGGGCCAGCGACTTGAACAGCCAACACCTGGGCCGCACTTTCTCCAGCCCTGGCCTCTCTTACCTTCCACGTAGCAGGGATCCTGTTCTGGGACCAGTGCTGCAGACTGGGAGGCTTAAAACTTGGGGACTTGCCCTCCCATGCCCGGAGGTTGGAATCCACCTCTCAGCTTGTGGCAGCAGCCTTCTGGGGCCTGCAGCTGTGTTCCACATCTCTGCCTCTGTCCTTGTCCTCCCTTCTCCCCTTACCAGGACCTGTTGGATCAGGCCCACCCTAAGGACCTCATTTTCATACGCCTGTAATCCCAACACTCTGGATGCTGAGGCAGGAGGATTGCAAGTTCCAGCCCAGTGTAGGCAACTTAGTGATTTACCAAGACCCTGCCTCGAAATGAAAAAATAATAAAGGGCTGAGGGTGTAGCTCAGTGTGAGGGCCCCGGGTTCAATCTCCAGTATCACAAAGTAGAATAAAACTGGACCAGAAAGGGCAAAGCTTAGCGCTGTGTGGGCGGGGCCTGGCCCGTGTGGGCGGGGCCTCGGGGCTTCCTAAGAGCCTTAGACAGAACTTCACCCTCAGAGGGGCTGAGAAAGGGCAGAAAGGAGGCTGAGTCCCTTCCTCTCCAGGTGGAGGCTACGAGAACCTTCTCAGGGGAGCAGCCAGTCCTCTGAGCAGTAAGAGAGGGTAGTCCAGGCATCCGATATGCACAAAACACCGTTGGATATAGGGATATGAATATTCATAAGGATGTAAATATCCAAGGAACTAAAAGCTCTGGGAAATGGAAAATGTGGTCACAGGAGTAAGAAACTCCACCGAAGTATCAGAATACACGGTGAAGGAAATCTAGAAGGATGGGAGCAAAAGCAAATGGCAGAGGAAGGAGAGGAGGGGAGGACGTTGGAGGCCACGTCCTGCTGGTCTGACTCCTGTGCCACTGGGTGCAGCGAGGGGAGCAGGAAAAAGAAGGTGGGAATCCAGGAAAGAGTTCAAGGAAATTCCTCAGCGCTGGGGAAGGGCCAGCGCCAAAGCCCTCTGCCATGAAACCACAGAATTTGGTACAAAGAAAGTGCTGCGTGCCAGGTGTGAGGTTGCACACCTGTCATCCCAGCACTCTGGGAGGCTGAGGCAGGAGGATCCCAAGTTCAAGCCCAGCCTAGTAGCTTAGCAACTTCACAAAACCCTGTCTCAAAATTTAAAAATAATAAAAAGGGCTGGGAATGTAAGTCAGTGTGAAGGCGCTGGGTTCAATCCCCAGTACAGGGAAAAAAAAAAAAAACAGTAGCACTGCAGCATGCTATTTAGAGACATGCACAAACACCCGACAGTTCTACTTAAAGAGTTAAAAGTATTTGTTTCTGGAGAGAGCAGAGAAACTTCTGGGCTTTTGAAGCTTTTGCAAGTATTCGATGCTTTAATCTATGTATATGTATGGCTTGGATTTAAATTTCCAAAGCTATTTTTACAGTTGTATTCACACATTTTATTGTCTTGCCCTGTGAGGCTTTTTTTTTTTAATTATGGCTAAAAAAAAACACACAGAACTTAGCGTCTTAACCATTTTTAGATCTCCAGAACTTTTTCATCTTATAAAACTGAAATTCTCGGGGCTGGGGATTTAGCTCAGTGGTTAGAGTGCTTGCCTAGGAAGCACAAGGGCCTGAGTTCAATCCCCAGCACCAAAAACAAAAAAAAAAAAACTGAAATTCTGGGCCTCTTAAACTGTAGCCCCATTTCTTCCTGCAAGCCACCATTAAAGCCATTGGGAAGGAAGACATCTGCCGAGGCTCCGGTGTATACCAGACCCTCTCCACGTGTTACCTAATTGTCAGGAAAATGCTCTTTACAGGTGCAAGGTGGCTACACTCAGAGAGGTTAGGTGAAGCGCACACAGCATCTAAGGGGCAGAGATTGAATGCAAAGCTTAGAGTCTCTCTGCAAAGACTGTATGCTTGCGTGGGATGTGCAGGTGCTGGTCTGTCCCCTCCTCCCACCTCCCCTGTCCCCTGTGTACTGGAAGGGGAAATGGACTTGGCCCTAGGCACCTGGGTGCCCTGCCTCTCTCTGCCTCCTCTCCGTACCTGAGTCCCTCCATGTGCCAACAGGTGGGCGGCACGAAGACGGGTGTGGTGCGATACGTGGGGGAGACGGACTTTGCCAAGGGCGAGTGGTGCGGTGTGGAGCTGGACGAGCCCTTGGGGAAGAATGATGGGGCAGTGGCGGGCACCAGGTAGGTGGTTTCCCAGGGGACGGGTGGCAGAGGAAGCCAGTGTCTGCCACATCGGGCCAGAGGCTGTGATGTGGGTGCCTTGCCCACATCCAGTAGGTGGAAGGGTTATCATGCCATGTGACAGATGAGACAGAGGCCAGAGAGGCCATTAAGATCACATGGTGGCAGGCAGGCACTAGGAGCATCCCCTGTCCCCATGTTCCCTTTTCCATCCATGCATGGCTGAGTGGGGCAGGCACACTTCAAAAGGAGACAGAGCCAGGACTGGTGGCTCTGGCCTGTAATCCCAGCCTGTCATCAGGAGGCTGAGGCAGGAGGATCTCTAGTTGAAGGCCAATCTGGGCAATGTAGGGAGACCCTGTCTCAAATAGAAGCAAAAAGGGACCCTAGATGACACATGGAGTCATCAGTCCATAGCCAGGGCTGATGTCCAGAGCTGTCCAGCCCCTGGCAGACGTCGCAGAGGAACTCAGGTGTCCCATTGTCTCTGATGGAAAGAAATTGGGTCCAGGAGCGACTGAGGGACTGGGTCAGTGGGGTCCAGGAGCAGGGGAGTCCATGAGCAGTGTGTCACTGTGCGTTGCTCTGTGGCCCAAGGGGAGGTGGCCCGGCTTTGCCATCAAACTAGCTGTGTGATGGGGAGCAACTGTTTTAACATCTGAGCCCGCGTGTCCCCATCTGTGATGGAGATAACATTGGAGATCAAGATGAATGTCCCTCCCTCCCTGAGGGTACCACCAGGACTGGGTGTGGGCGATGCGGCCCCGGCTGGTGCCCTCTCCACTGGGCTGTGAAGAGCTGGGGAGGCCGCAGGCTGCGGGCCATCATGGCAACGTGGACCTCCCGCTCCCCAGGTACTTCCAGTGCCCGCCCAAGTTCGGCCTGTTTGCGCCCATCCACAAGGTGATCCGCATCGGCTTCCCGTCCACCAGCCCAGCCAAGGCCAAGAAGACCAAGCGCATGGCCATGGGCGTCTCGGCACTGACCCATAGCCCCAGCAGCTCCTCCATCAGCTCCGTCAGCTCCGTGGCCTCCTCCGTGGGCGGCCGGCCCAGCCGCAGTGGCCTGGTAAGGGTGGTGCTGGGGGCGGGGGTGGCAACAGGGGCTGCAGGTGTCCCTGTCTGGCCCCGGCTTGCACGGCTTCCAGGCCATCTTTGTGTGTATTGCTACTTGCGGGTTACTGACTTGCTGGCAGCCGCCCCTCCCTTGGGCATGCAGACACAGGGTGGGAGGTTCCAAGGGGTGCCCCAGTCTCCCACATCACCATTCCCATTGGGGTGGGTCGGCGCGGGAGCGCGTCCAAGACACCAGTGGCAACCCCTGGGGGTTGAGGCCACCTGCTGGGTCCCTGTGGCCTCAGACCCCTGAGCCTCGCTCGCACCCCTTCGCAGCTCACGGAGACCTCGTCGCGTTACGCCCGCAAGATCTCGGGCACCACAGCCCTGCAGGAGGCGCTGAAGGAGAAGCAACAGCATATCGAACAGCTGCTGGCCGAGCGGGACCTGGAGCGGGCCGAGGTGGCCAAGGCCACCAGCCACATCTGTGAGGTGGAAAAGGAGATTGCGCTGCTCAAGGCCCAGCACGAGCAGGTGGGTAGCGGCAGGGGCACCCCGTCCTGTGCGGCCACACGGAGGGTCCCGGCGCGCTGAGAGACAGAGCAGCACCCAGCCGCGGCTTCCGGAGATGCCTGTGGCAACCCCGCGCATCTCTCTCCGGCTCCTTCTCTGCACCTGTGCGTGAGCGCATGGACTGTAGAACCTGTGCACAGCTGGACAGGGCGCCCACGCCCAGAATCCCGGCACTGTGGGAGGCTGAGGCAGGAGGATTGCGAGTTTGAGCCCAGCCTGTGACTTGGCGAGATCTCGGTTCAAACAATAAAAAGGGGCTGCAATGTAGTTCAGTGCAGAGGCCCTGGGTTTAGTCCCTAATGCCCCAGCAAAGAGATCTGTCACAAGCCAAGTTCACGTGTGTGCTGTGAGGGCCACCCTGCCACAACGGCTCTTTGGTGGAGGGGAGCGGCCGCTCTTGGGGGTCCCCTGGGTGAGGCCTGCCGGGCCCTGTCTCCTCACTCAGGCCCGCCGTCTGTGCCTGGTGGGGGCCGCCTGGCCCTGACCTTGACCTGACTCTGGCGCGGCCCTCGCCGGGCCCAGTATGTTGCAGAGGCGGAGGAGAAGCTGCAGCGGGCGCGGCTGCTGGTGGACAGCGTGCGCAAGGAGAAGGTGGACTTGTCCAACCAGCTGGAAGAGGAGCGGAGGTGCGTGCGAATGCTGCGGGCCCCGCTGAGCAGCTTGGGCTTGGACACACCACGGCCCCACGTCCACTCCTGCCTGCGTCGCTGTGGCCCGTGGCTGTGGGTCTTGGTCCTCTCGGCTGCCAAGTGGGTGGCAGGTCCCATCCCTGCTGGTGGCTGGGGGGGACTCAGAAGATAAGTGGAGCTGGGTGTGGTTGTGCACACCTGGAATCCCAGAGCTCTGGGAAGCTGAGGCAGGAGGATGGCAAATATGAACCCCGCTTGGACAGCTTAGCAACTTAGCAAGACCTTGTCTCAGAATAAAAAATAGAAAAGGACTGGGATGTAGCTCAGTGCAGAGGCCCTCAGTTCGGTCCCCAGCACTGCAGAAGAAAAATAAGAATCAAGCCCCCAGCACAGCGCTGGTCACAACTTGCTGTCCTTAGCCTGGCCACTGGCTCGTCACAAGCGAAGCACCCAGGTGCCCCCAGGGAGCCACACCTGGCGTCCCCACCCTGAGCGTGCAGTTCTGGCCCCAGAGCAGCCCCTGCGTGGAGCTCCCAGCCCTGCCTGTCCCAAGACTTTCTTCCCCTTTATGTTCCCGGAAACTGGAAACCAAGGCGCAGCAGAAGCAGCCACCTGGGGACCCTCGAGACGCCTGCAGTGTCTCCCCCAGTCTGATCACTGGCTGAGGCGGCCGCTGCCCTTGTCATGGAGGGTAAACTGGAACCAGCACAGGAAGGGACTGGCCGGGGCCGCCGGCTCGTCTGTCCTGCCCACGGCGGCACAGTATGACTCCATCCATCTGTGTTTCTGAGGCCGCTTCTCCCTCACCCCGGTGTGAGCTCCTGGCCAAGACGGGGACCCCCAGAAAGATGCAGGCAGGGCCAGCCGCCCAGAGCCCCAGCCAGACACTCGGGGTCCAGGGGTGGGGGGCTCTGGCCTGACCCGGGCTGGAGTCATCTGGTGGGACAGAGACTCCTAACCTCTCGGGGCACACGAAGCTTCCTGTGTCTCCTTCCGCTCCCCCAGCCTTGGCCCTCTTCTCGCGTCTGTGTTTTGGGTGCTCCGCCGAGCGACGCACTCCACAGACTGCTGTTACTGTCTGACTCGGGACGTGGGGTTTTATTTATATCTGCCTGAGCCCACACATCTGGTTCCCATGGTGACACACCCGCTGCCAACAAGCGGGGATTCTTTAAGGTGTCTTGGGAGTTGTGTTCAGGAAGGGCCTGGGTGCAAGTGGCGGCCATTGCCCTGTGCTTGCTGTGTGACTTTGGCCAGGCCAATTGCCCTCTCTGGGCCAGTTTCCTCATTGCTGTAGTTCGAGCTGCCAGGAGGCTCTGCAGAGAGCAGCTTTGTAAATGTGTCTTGGCACCACGGTATGGTGCTTCTGTCCCCAGGCCTCTGTCCTCTACCCCCGTGGCCAGCCCGGGAGGAGGAGGGCCTGCTCAGAGTGTGGGTGGGAAGGGGGAAGGTCTGTCTGGAGGGTTCCACAAGGCCCTGCCCCTCCCACCACAGACCCCTGGGCACGTCCCGACCCTGCTGGGTGGGTCCACCCTGAGCGCCCGTTTCCCCGCAGGAAGGTGGAGGACCTGCAGTTCCGCGTGGAGGAAGAGTCCATCACCAAGGGAGACCTGGAGGTAACCGTGGGCGGGGCTCATACCGCGCCCCAGGGGCCCCCACACACATGCACCTGGCCGAGAGGTCCAGGCGGCCACTCTGGGCCTCCCGAGAGGGCCCTGCAGGACACAGGGGAGGAGGGGGATGTGGTCACAGGTTGACCCTGGGAGCGTGGGGGGAAGCCATGGGCCTGATAGTTGTCACAGCCGGCCGACTCTGCCCGAGGGCACAGAATGGAGCTGGGCAGTGAGGACCATTGTCACTGGGCTCCCCTGAACTTCTGCCCCTGAAGGTCCTTTGGGCTTTTGTTCACCTGCTACTGCAGGTCCGCTGTGGCTGGAAGTTGCTGGGGGAGTCAGAGTCCGTACACGGGACAGCTGAGGCTCAGGAGGACAAGGAAACTCACCCAAGTCCTGGGCCAGTCACAGCCGCAGGGACCAGGGACCAGGACGGGAACTACTGGCTCCTGACCCAGCCCCTGCTTCTGTCACTGCACACATGGGGCTGGCACAGCAGAGACCCTTCTCTCTCTGTCCCACACACCGTCTGAGCCGAGGGACCGGGGTGTCCTCAGTGGCCCCTGAAGCTGTCCTCAACCATGCAGAGGCCACAGGACACCTCCCTGCTGAGGTCCTCACTGCTCCTGAGAGACCCCGTAGGTCGAGGGCACCTGGAGATCTTGATGGGGCAGGGGACACTGAGTTCTGTCTGTCCCCACACTCTGCTTCTGCCCAAGTGGCCTTGGGCAGCCTCTTCTCTTCCCCGACCTCAGTTTCCTCATCCATCAAAGGAGGAGGTTGAACCCCATGCTGGCCCTGCCCTTAGTGGGTCTGGCTGGGCCTGCGTGGTTGGGACCTGGGAATCTGCATTCCTGTCAAGTCCCCCGGTGATGCCTCTAGGACCCCCCTTTGGGGGTCACCACAGGAGATCGTTTCTGGGTTCAGGCCAGAATCCAGTTTCTGATTCTGTGAAAGAACCACAGGAAGACCCTGCGACTTGCAGTTCCCCAGTGGTGGGTGTCCTGTCCCTGGCAGACCCCGGCTCCGGGAAGGCAGCCAGGGAGGGATGTGGGAGCTGCCTGGGGCCCACCTGCTGCTCCCACTGGGGCAGCTTCTACTCCTGGAGCATCACGTGCAGGGCTCAGCCCGGCACAGACTCTTCTGGTGTATGTGTCTCTCACAGCCAAAGGGACAGGTCACACAGTTATGACTTTGGGTGTCTGATGGGCAGCTGCCCACCTCCAGGGGTGGGGTGGGCTTCCAGGGTGGCGCCTGTGGCTGCCAGAACAGAGTCCCCTCTCCCCAGTGCCCATCACCAAGGGCTCTGCTGAGCGGCTGCAGGGAAATCCACAGCCCCCAAAGCCAGCTACAGTGCCAGGAGCCCAGTCTGCCTGTCTCCCTCCCTCCGGGCCTCCCTCTTCCCTGACTCCAGGTCTCCCTGTCTCTCTCTCTCTCTCTCTCTCTCTCTCTCTCTCTCTCTCTCTCTCTGTCTGTCTGTCTGTCTGTCTCCTGACCTCAGGGCACATAGAACTCCTTTCTCCAGCCTGCCCAGGATCCATCGCCCATTGCTTACTAGCTATCCTCATGAGAGAATCTGATTGGTCCAGGGTAGCCAGTGGGCTGCCTGGCTCTGGATCAGGTGCCCATCCCTGATCCAATCAGGCCTGGCTGGGAGAGGCAGGAGGTGGGGCAGACAGTGACAGACAGAGAGAGACAGACAGCGAGTTCCTCGGCAGGACTATTTTATTAGACAAACCCAATTGAGACCTCATTCATGGAGACCAGGAAATTGACCCCAAGTCCCACTCATCCCACCCATCTTAGAGCCAAAATTATAAACCAGAGCCACGGCTTGACTTCTTGTTCCCCTTGGGCTGTATCGCCCCATCTCTGTAGCATCTCCCAGCAAAACCTCTTGACTCTGACGGTCCTGTCCCTCCTCCTAGGGACACTGGCAGCCCTGTCCCACCTTCGCAGCCTCGGTGACTGGTACTGCTCACTTCCCGGCCTCTGAGTGCTGACCCCATAGCCTGGCCCACACTCGCCCGCAGGCATCCAGCCCTTGGTTTCTGGGCCCTTGGTGGACCTCGTGGATGCTGCCAAGGCCCCCCCCCCAAGCCACCCTGGCAAGTGGCTGAAAACAACACGCATTTCCATTCTGACAGTTCTGGAGGTCAAAAGTCTGAAATCAGAGTGTCGCTGGACAAGGCTGGTTCCCTTTGGAATCTGAGGGAAAATCTATCCCTTCCCTCTGTCCAGGCTCCTGGACAGACTGCCGGTGGCCCTTGGTGTCCTCTACTGCCTGCCTGAGGTCACCCGGCAGCTTTCCCTGTGTCTGCCCCCGTGCCGCCTTGTGCGGACACGAGTCCTGGGACTCGGGGGCTGTGCTGCTCCGGCGTGACATCCTCCTCACCCCTGAGCAAAGACCCTGTTCCGGACCACGCCCTGGTCCAAGATTCTGGGTGGGTGTGAAACATACAGGCGCCACTGGGCGCCCTGGGGCACCCCCGACACAACACGCCCAAGCCTGATCTCTCGACTCGTGTCCCTCCATCCTTGGCTTCACCCCTTCCAGTTCCTATGTGAGGAATTGGCCAGTTGCCCACAGCTGGAATTTATCTCGAATCTTCTCTTGCTTTCATTTCCATCTCTTCCCCACACCGAAGCCAGCATGGTCTTTTAAAAAATAGCTTCTTTAAAAAAACAAAAAAGCAAAACAACAAAAATAGCTTCTTAAATGTATAACATTGGCAGGATTGAAACCTGGATAGAAACAGAGAGACAGTACCATGAACTGCCATTTACCACCCAGCTTCAGAGATGGTCAGCTTCATGGCTGATCTCGGCTCACAACCCACAACAGCTTCCTCTTCAGAGTTTTTAAAAACAGAAGTGAGAGCTGAGTGTGGTGGTGCAGGTCTGTCACCCCAGCACTCTGGGAGGCTGAGACAGGAGGACCACGAGTTCGAACGCAACCTGGGCAACTTAATGATTTGGTGAGACCTTGTCTCAAAAAACACAAAGGGCTGGGGGTGTAGCTCAAGGCGAAGGCCCTGTGTTCAATACACAGTATCATAGGAAGAAAGGGAGGAAGGGAGGAAAAGAAGGAAGGAGGGAAAATATAAATCCAGTCTGGCTCCTTCACTTCCCAGTTTATATGAGCAGTGCTGTGACTCTGAGTAACATCCAGCCCTGTTCATTTGGTGGCCTGGAGGACCCAGCCGCTCCCTCTCCTGCCCCGGCTCGCACCCCCACACTCCCCCAATACACCCCCATACCCCCCGCCCCTTTTTGTGACACTCAGGCATGGTGGGCGCCTCCCCCCGAAGGGCTCACCAGTTTCCCGCAACCTTCCTTCACATTCAAATCCGAGTCTGGAACCACTCTGCTGTGTTTAGGGTGTGCACCCCTCCCCAGAACATCAGTCCCCAGGGTGGGGGCCTAAGCGGTCAATCACCTCCAATTCCCGCTGCTAAAACAGGACAGGAAGGAGATGTGCTTTTCCAAGAGGGATTCCTAGGTCACAGGCTGGGAACTTTCCTTTTTTTTTTTTCTTTTTGCAGTACTGGGAATAGAACCCAAGGCCATCGCACTGAGCTACATCCCCAGCCTTTTTTTTTTTTTTTTTTTTTGGTGCTGGGGATCGAACTCGGGGCCTTATGCTTGTGAGGCAAACACTCTAACCACTGAGCCAAATCCCCAGCCCTCCAGCCCTTTTTATTTGTTGAGACAGGGTCTCACAAAGTTGGCTAGGATGGACTCCAACTTGCAATCTTCCTGCCTCAGCCTCCCAGAATGCCGGGATTGTGGAGGCGTGCTATAACACCCTGCCCACTTGGGAACATGTTTTGTGGCCCACTTCTCCCTGCCTTGGGGACATCAGTAAGTTCAGTCATTTGGGCTTTATGTTTTCTGTCACCTACATAGTGCCTCCCTGCTACTTTTTTTAATGTAGGAAAAGCCATTTTACCAGAACAAACCTATTTTATGAACTAGAATCAACTGTTGAGAACTGGCTGAAAATAACCAAAACCTCAGGGAGACTAAGGGGTGTGTGATGTGTTTCTGCCCTTTGGGCACCTCCAGCATCCTGTCATTAATAAAACAAACCCTTGCACAGGGCGCAGTGCCGTTTGCCTGCAATCCCAGCCACTAGGGAGGCTGAGGCAGGGGAATCAAAGTTTATGGCCAGCCTGGGCAATTTAGGAAGTCCTGTCTCACAAAAAAAAAAAAAAAGAACAAAACACTAGCCCTTGAGCTAGGCATGGTGGTGCGTGCCTGTAATCCCAGGTACTTGGGAGGCTGACACAGGAGGGTCATTTGTTCAAGGCCAGCCTGGGCTACTTACTGAGACCCTGTCTCAAAACATATTTTTTAAAGGGCTGGGAATGTAGCTCAGTGACAGAGCACTTGGCTAGCACGTGCGAGGCCCTGGGCCCTGTCCCCAATAAGACAGACAGACAGACAGACAGACAGACAGACAGACACACACACACACACACACACACACACACACACACCCATGGTTACCTGTGGGGAGGACACCAAGCATATGAAGAGGAAGGAAAGAGCCGCCTGCCGCCTGCCGGGGGCACAGGCGGGGCTTATCCAGCTCCAGGATTTGCCCTGGGGCCGGAAAAGGCAGAACCTCCTTCTGGAGACTTCAGCAGCCTCCTTGCGGGAGGTATGTGGATCTGGCTGCTGGGGAGAAAGCGCCACTTCCGGGATGTGGAAGTCTCCGTTCTGGGCCTCGCTCTTCCCAGAAGCGGTGGGCCATTCCGAGCCCTGTTTTCCCTCCTGGAGTGACTGCTCTACTCCAGGTGGTGTTGGACTTTCCCTGTTCTCTCACCTAAAGTTTTGGGCGGGGCGGGGGGGGGGAATCAAGAAATAAGATTAGAGACCAAAGGATACAAACATCACTTGGCACTTTATGAACTACAAGCGCAGTCTAATGTTCCTCTTCCTCGCTGTCCTGGGGACTTGGCCCCATGACCCCACGACCCCAGATGACACGATTTTCTTTTAACATTTCCAATCTGCCGTTGGTGGAGTCTAGGGATGTGGGGCCCACGGACATGGGGTTTTGTGCCTCAGTTTACCACATCCACAAGGGACAAGGGGTTGCTTCACCCAGCGTCCTGCCTCTGCCAAGAGCTCGCCCTGGGTGGGGCAGACGCCAGTGCCCACACCCTGAGAATGGGGGGCTTTGTTAGCGGGTGAAGCGAGCGTTGTGACAGGGGACAAAAGTGCCCTTGTGCGCGCTGCAGATCAGGCAGTGTCCGTGGTGCCCGGGGTGGGTGAGCAGCCGCAGGGCCAGGCTCGGACGGGGGTGGCAGGAGGCTGGAGATGGCCTGGGTTTCTGAGAACCTTTCATCCCCTGGTCCTTCCAGTCCTGCGCAGGGCTACGGGCCAGGAGTTGGGGGATGGTTTACCCACCCTCCATCCCCCTGAGGCTCGCAGGAAGAGGCTGGGCCTGGGCACAGGAGAGCGGGCGCCCACTGCCACCCCAGTGGGAGCCGCTGAGGAGGGGGTCCCCGAAGCCCCCTCTGCCGTCCCCGCACCCCAGCCCCGGACTCCTGTCCCGCCTGAGCGGTTCTGGCTCGTCGACCTGCTCTCCCTCTTGTGCACGAAGATGACGCCTCCTCTTTCTCTCTCCCTCTCCCTCTTTCCGTCTCCGGCTTCCTCCTCCCCGTGCCCCTCCCCACGTCCCCGCCCCCCGTCCCGGGCGGAGCAGACCCAGACGCAGCTGGAGCATGCGCGCATTGGGGAGCTGGAGCAGAGCCTGCTACTGGAGAAGGCGCAGGCCGAGCGGCTGCTCCGGGAATTGGCGGACAACAGGGTAACGGCCGCCGCCCGCGCCTCCCTCCTGCCCTCGGCCTCGGTGTCAGATCAACTCCGTCTCTGGCTGCTGTCATCGTTGCTTTTTTCTTTTGTGCCCCGTCTAGGAGGGAAGTGGAGGTTTGGAAACGTGCTTAGGCTCCTCGGCCACGTGGTGCCTAAGGGGTGCTCGGCTCTCCAGGACTATGCGCCCAGCCCCCAGCCCCGCGCTGAGACGCCCTGGGGACCTTGTCCTGCCTCCCTCCCGTGCACCGCGTGACAGGGGTGTGCGCGGGCCACCAGCCGCGGCCTCCGGAGCCCCGTCTTGAGGAGGCTGGGAAGGGGGGACCTGCAGACCCAGGGGCGCTCCTGCCCAGCAGGGCGGCCTGAGGACCCGGGCTCAGGAAGTAGTAGGGACAGCCGGGTGTGGCAGTGCGCGCCTGTCATCCCAGCATTCTGGGAGGCTGAGGCAGGAGGATCACAGGTTCCAGCCCAGCCTGAACAATTAAGTGACTTGATGAGACCCTTTTCACCAAAGTGAGAGGGCGTGTAGTTCAGTAAGAAAGGCCCTGGGCTCAATCCCCAGTATTGGGGGGGAAAAAAAGTGAGCTTTTTGGGAGTGGATAAGGCTGCGGCAGCCCCAGGAAATCTCTGCCTGGAGGTGTGGTCTGTGTCCCGCACTGAAGCCCCACCGGCCCACTGCGCATGTGCTGCGGCTGTGCCCCGTGCAGGCCGCGTGTCCATCACTGGCCGGCCTGGCGCCAGCCCGGGCAGCTCCCATGAGGAACAGCCAGGCAGGCGGCCCTGGGGACAGAGAGGACACCCATAGACAGCAGGCGGCTGAACCAGCAGCATGGGTTTCTGCATGGTGGCCGCAGCGCATGAGCGGGTCAGCGCGTGTGGGCTCGTGTGCACCAAGGCTGCGTGCAGAAATCCATCCAGCCACTGTAGTCGGATTGGAGCCCTCCCTATGGGGGCGCTTTGATCTAAACTCAGCCGGATTTCAAAAGAAAAACAGGCAACCCTGAGTTCGAGCCCAGCCTGGGCAGTTTACTAAGACCTTCCCTCGACATAAAAAGGGGCTGGTGATGTAGCTCAATTCAAAGGCCCTGAGTTTAACCCCTGGTACTGGAAAAAATAAAAAGTTTATCAAGCCAAACAGTAATCACAAACAAAATCTTTCGTTTATAAAAGATTTGAAATTTTAGAGTCATAAATCTCCATTTATCTTGGAAAGATTTGAAATTTTAAAATATATTGTTTCCAGATATATGATCATCAGTGTGACCGGGGCGCATGTATAGACCGTGGCACCCCCCGGCAGGCCTGGATGTGTTCATTCCGTTCTGCTTTCGGCCGGAAGCCCCAGTATTGTTTGGGGTCCTCCTTGACATGATCCCTCTGGGATTCAGCCCATTCTGGCCACTGCCTTGCTAGAGAGAGAGAATGTAACAGTCACTCTGGCCTCTGCCCTTTGAAAATAACATTAAGGATCAGAATGTAGCTCAGTGTAGATCCTTTCCTAGCATGCACAAGGCCCTGGGTTCAATCCCCAGCACTGGCAAAAGTTAAAAATAAAAAATAAAAAAAAAAATTAGCTAGCTAGGTATGTTGACGCATGCCTATAATCCAGCCTCTTAGGAGGCTGAGGCAGGAGGATCACAAGTTCTAGCCCAGCGTGGGTGATTTAGTGAGACTGTCTCAAAATTTAAAATTTTTCAAAAAGGACTTGAATGGTGCATGGCTATAACCCCAGCACTCAGGAAGCTCAGGCAGGAAGATCACTTTGAGCTCAAGACCAGCCTGGGCTACATAGTGAGTTCAAGGCAAGTCTGAACTGCAAAGTGAGACCCTTTCTCAAAAAGCAAACAAAAGGGCTGGGGATGTAGCTCAGTGGTAGAGCACTTGCCCAGCATGTGCGAGACGGTGCATTCTAGCCCCAGCCCTGCAAAATGGTGACAATACCATTAGCTTCCAGAAAGCTGTAACTTCAAGTAGGGCATTCCTCCTAGCCACCACTTAGTCCCAAGCCGCCTGGGGTGGAGGAGACAAGAGGCCACCCTGCCTTCAGGGTGCACGAGGATGCGAAGCACAGCCTCACCAGGTGGTAGTGGGCGTCCTTCCCTCCTCCCACCCTCCACCCTTGAGGCTGCTGACGCCGTGTCCCTCTCTCCCGGCAGCTGACCACGGTGGCCGAGAAGTCGCGGGTGCTGCAGCTGGAGGAGGAGCTGAGCCTGCGGCGCGGTGAGATCGAGCAGCTACAGCAGTGCCTGCTGCACGCGGGCCCCCCGGCCCCCGACGACCCCGAGGCGGCCGAGGCTCTGCGCCTGCGCGAGCGCCTGCTCTCGGCCTCCCAGGAGCAGCGGCGGGAAAGCGGGGCGCTGCGGGACAAGTACGAGGCGGCGCTGAAGGCCTACCAGGCCGAGGTGGACAAGCTGCGCGCGGCCAACGACAAGTATGCGCAGGAGGTGGCCGACCTGAAGGCCAAGGTGCAGCAGGCCACCAGCGAGAACATGGGCCTCATGGACAACTGGAAGTCCAAGCTGGACTCGTTGGCCTCTGACCACCAGAAGTCCCTGGAGGACCTGAAGGCCACGCTGAACTCGGGCCCCGGCGCCCAGCAGAAGGAGATCGGGGAGCTCAAGGCCGTCCTGGAGGGCGTCAAGATGGAGCACCAGCTGGAGCTGGGCAACCTGCAGGCCAAACACGACCTGGAGACCGCCATGCACACCAAGGAGAAAGAGGGGCTGCGGCAGAAGCTGCAGGAAGCGCAGGAGGAGCTGGCTGGGCTGCAGCAGCACTGGCGCGCCCAGCTCGAGGCCCAGGCCGCCCAGCACCGGCTGGAGCTGCAGGAGGCCCGCGACGGGCGCCGCGATGCCGAACTACGCGTGCAGGAGCTGGAGGGGCTGGACGTGGAGTACCGCGGCCAGGCGCAGGCCATCGAGTTCCTCAAGGAGCAGATCGCGCTGGCCGAGCGCAAGATGCTGGACTACGAGTGGCTGCAGCGGGCCGAGGCCCAGAGCAAGCAGGAGGCCGAGCGGCTGCGGGAGAAGCTCCTGGTCGCCGAGAACAGACTCCAGGCCGCTGAGGCCCAGTGCTCCGCCCAGCACAGCCACGTAGGCGAGGAGGGCTGGAGGGCTGAGTGTGCGGGCCAGGCGGGCACTGGCCCAGGTGTACTAGCCCCAGAGCTTTGCACCTGTCCCCGGGAGTGGCCCGTGGGGATTGGGGCACCTGAGTCCAAGGAGGAGCCCCCATTCCCTCCATCAGCAGGGTGGCCCACACCTGTGATTCCAGCACACTGGGAGGCTGAGGCAGGAGGATTGCAAGTTCAAGCCCAGCCTAGGCAACATACCAACTTAGTGAGACCCCATCTCAAGATTAAAAAAAAAAAATGGGCTGAGGATATAGCTCAGTGTGAAGGCCCTGAGTGAATCCTCAGTGCTGGGAAAAAGATTAAAAAGAGTGTCAAGGCCTGGTGGTGATGGAGAGGACCAGAGAGGGCCTTAGACCCCAGCTCAGCAAGGTGAGAGATGAGCAGCTCGGGCCACAGGCTTCCTCCAGCCCCTGAGCCTCCTGGTCACCCGGTGTGACCCTGAGCAGGGTCCTCCATCTCCCCACAGACCCCACACGGGCACTCACCTGCGAACCAGGCTTGCACTCTCCTGCCAGTGCTGTTGTGCCTTAGTGACGTGCTGCCTCCCCAGAATGCGGGGGTCCCCAGAGTGGGGTCTGGACGGCGAAACGGGTGGCCCTGGAGAGGCTCCTGCCACAAGCATCAGCTTTGCACCAAGCCTAGAAATCTCCGTGTCAGGCCCTGCTTCCTGCAGAGCAGCGACTCCTCCTGGTGCCCCAGGGAGCCTGGGGACAGTGTCGGGTCCGGGGGCCCGGAAGGCCCTCTGGAGTGACGCCCGCGCCCCATCTGTGTTGGGCCCCACATCACCCTATTTTGTGCTAACTCCGAGAGGTCACTGTTGGCTCTGGCTCCTGGGCAAGCAGAGAATCCAAGAGGCGGCGCTCTCTATGGTGCCCAACCCGTGCCTGGTTGCCCAGGGTGACAGACGGCAGCTGAAGGAAGGGCTGGCTGCCGTGTGGCCAGCGCTGTGACCCCTGCTGCCCAGGACACCCGGAGCTTCCTGTTGGGGTTTAGCACTTGGGTCCCCACTTTTCTGCAGCGCCTTTTTTTTTTTTCTTCCAGTACTGGGGATTGAACACAGCCTTTCACACTGAGCCACATCCCAAGCCCTCTCTGAGTTTATGTTTTTATTCTGAGACAAGGTCTTGCTGAGTTGCCCTGCATGGGCTGGAACTTGCAGTTCTTCTGCCTCAGCCTCCCAGAGCACCGGGATGAGTCTCCTGCACCCTTCCTGGCCTTCTCCGGGGGGGGGGCCATTTCTGCCAGCATTCTGGTGGAGGAAGAGGAAGAGGCCCAGCCCAGCTGCGGCCCTGAAACCACTCTGTGGCGCGTGGAATTGGAACCTTGATTCCCTCAGCCTGGAGGCACGGCTGCCGTGGTTGACCAGGCCTGAGCATGCCCTCTGGGGCGCTCCTGGATGAGGAGTGTGTGGCATCCCCAGGAAGGCCCAGGGTGTGATTCCCACACTCACCGGGACCCCCAGCTGGCCCCACAGATTCAGAAGTTTAGGTTAAGAACAACTAGATTTTTTTTTAAAACTTATTGTAATAAGAGAATTTAAATTGTTTTCTTTTTTCCTGTGTCTCATCTTCCCTGCACTGTGTATAATAAGATCAAGGGTGCTTAGTTAATCACTGAAATACTGAGACTACAGCAGGGATTGGGATGTATGAACAGAGGTATGAGGGGCAGGATGGTGGAGGTGACTGCTTGTTCAGCCCAGTGCCGTCCTGAAGCACAAGGTTAAGAATAAGCAGCTGCAGCTGGAAGCTCCTGCCAGGATGCAGCAGGGAGTCTGTTGGCTGCCCCTTAAAATTACAGTGATGTTTCCCACCCAGAGTCTTCCTTTGGCGTCTGGGTTTAGCCCCACACAGCTGCACTGAGCTTGGGGCATATACCACCCGGAGCCCTGGTGCTGGTTTCGTGGATGAGAAACTGAGGCCGGGAGTCCTGTCCTAAACTCGCGGGAGCAAGTTCCCCCAGCAGAGCCCACAGGGAGGGGACATCGATGTCACACAGTGGACATCCGCAAGGGGAAGAGGGCAAGGACGGCCGTGGCAGCTGGGGCTCCTCTGGCTGGCGGTCAGGCCAAGGACCCTGCATCCTCTTTGTCCCCTTCAGGCCAGTCGCCTGCGGTGGGGGAGGCGTGTGGCCGGCAGCCAGCGCCCAGGTCCCCTCACACGACTCTCCTTTCAGGTGATTGACTCGGATGACCTCTCGGAGGAGAAGATCAGGATGAAGGAGACTGTGGAGGGTGAGTGGCGGGGCCGTGAGCACAGCAGGCTGTCGGCACCCGTCGCGCGTGGTGGGTCCCCCAGGGGAGGCCCCTGTGGAGCCTGGCTCGGAGGAGAGGAAACCAAAGGAGGCGGAGGCTGTGCTGTCTCAAGGGCCGCCTCCCAGGCTTGGGGGGGGACATTTCTACGGGGACCCCAGAGCTTGAGGGAGCCATGGCTCCAAGCAGACCAGGCGGGACACCAAGGGGTGTAGCGCCAGGCCACGGCCTGGGAGTGAGAAAGGGAACAGAAATAAAGCAAGATAGAGGTGGCCCGCGCCTATCAGCCCAGCACTTTGGGAGGCTGAGACAGGAGGATCTCAAATTCGAGCCCAGCCTGGGCAACTTGGTGACTTAGTGAGATCCTGTCTCAGAATAAAAAATAATTTTAAACAAGGGCTGGTGATGTAGCTCAGTGTGGCAGACTTGGGTTCAATTCCTAGTACCACCAAAAACAAAACCAGCAGGATGGCATGGCCGATGGTAGCAGGCACCACTCCGCTTATAGCTAGTGTTGGGCACGTGACAAGCACTTAGTCCTTGTTAGATTTGGACCTTTTTTTTTTAACCTTTATTTTAAAAACCAGCTGTAAAGTTCAAACGGCTCAAAGGGCATACGGTGAAGGATTCCATTTCCATAGGTCCTTTCTTTTGTTTTGCTTTTCTTTGTTTGTTTTTTGTAGACAGGATCTCTATGTAGTTCAGACTGGTTTTGAACTCACAGAAATCCTCCTGCCTCAGCCTCCCACGTGCTGGGATTATAGGTGTGCACCACCACGCCCAGCTTTCTCCAGTGTTCCTTTCCTGGAGGTCTCATGTGGCATGACATCTGTGTCCCCTTACATACAGGCAGCTGGTGAACACAGATGGTTCCAAGTCACTCATTTTGAGCCCATTACTTTTTTCCATTCAACACCAAATTTGGGGACCAGGGCTGTAGCTCAGTGGCAAGTGCTTGCCTGGCATGCGTGAGAACCCGGGGTCCATCCTCGGCACCACCAAACAAAAGACGAAAACCCCACCCTGTCCTGGAGACTGTTCTGCCAGTTCACCTGTCTGTACCGTACGGAACGCCGCACCGTGCGTTCTGTAGTCATCCCCAGCGGGTCTCAGTGTTTGTTACCATCGCTGGTGCGGTGAGCCTGCCCTTGTGCAGCCCGACCAATTTTCGAGCCCTGAGCTGAGGTCGGATGTATCTGCCCCGATCCCCCACAGCAGGCTTCGTGGGACTCTGAGCTCCCTGGCGTTGGTCTCTGTATGCTTCACCTGCTGTCTCTTTCTGGGTCGTTGGTGTGATATTGATTTTTAGAAGCTCTTTATATGTGGACACTCCCGAAGCAACCCTCGCTTAGGTGCTTTGCCTTTTGACTCTTTTCTGCCCATGTTTGCCATGCATTATTTTGTTTTACTGTTATTTGGGTTTTGTTTTGTTTTGTTTTTTGAGTCAGAGTCTCACTATTTAGCCCAGGGTGACCTCGAATTTGTAGAGATCCTCCTGCATCAGCCTCCTGAGTGTTGGGATTACAGGCATGCACCCCCACCACGCTGTCAGGCGTCATTATCAGTATCCCTGTTTTATCACCTGAGGACACTGGGGTGATGAGAGTCCAGTTCCCGCAGACCACGCGGGGCGGGCCCCTGTGCCCAGGGCTGGCAGCAGGAAGGACGCAGACCCTGGAGGCGAGCGTGTGTCCTTTGCAGGGCTCCTGCAGCAGGGTCCCCCTTGCCAGCAGGACCGGAGCCCTGATGGCTTCTCATCCCCTCCAGGCCTGCAGGACAAGTTGAACAAGAGGGACAAAGAGGTGGCAGCCTTGGCGTCCCAGACCGAGGCGCTCAGGGCCCAAGTAAGTGGTAAGTCTCCCCGCAGGGCTATGCGGGGCTTCCCTGGGCCAAGTGATGGGATCAGGTCCCCAGAGCCATCGCCAAGTCCCAGCCCGGGTTCTCTGTGCTCCGAAGCTTGGTTTCTCCAAGGCCACTTTTTTTTTTGGGGGGGGACAACATCCCATAAACCTCTAAATTGCTCTGGCTGGGTGCAAACTTGCAATCCTCCTGCCTCAGCCTCGAAGGGTGCTGAGATTATGAGCTCCCAGCACCATGCCCAGGTCTCTCAGGCCACTCTGATTCGAGCTGCCTGCCCCCAGGCTAGGGGACCTAATCTCAGAGCCTGCAGAATTGGGGATGGGTGCCGCCGCAGCCCAGAGCAGTCACCACGTGGGAGAGGCGGGTTTGGCTTTAGTGACTGACAAAACAGCCCTGCTTCTGTCTGCCAGAAGCCAAAGGTGGTGTCCCCGAGAGGGCGACCCTCCCCAGGATGCTTCCCGCCCTCTTCCGTCCTGTCCCATCCCGTTCTGTGGTCTGATGGGTCCCAGCAAAGGTCAGAGGACCTCAGTCTCCTCCGTTCCCAAGGCGCGGACTCGCCGCCTCCTGCGCGAGACAGCAGTGTGGACACCGCGTCCCCACCCGCAGGCCCTGGTGCCGGCCTGGGCGTTTGCTCTGCTTGCGTGGCCCCTGAGGACCTCAGAGACCGCCTCAGGCTTTTAAAACTGCGTGCTGGGCCACACCTATAATCCCAGCACCGGGGAGGCTTAGGCAGGAGGATTGCAAGTTCAAAACTGGCCTGGATTATATAGTAAGATGCTATTTCAAAAACAGGAAAAGGGAAAGGGGGAGGAGGAGGGAAGGAAGGAAGGACGGATAGAAGGCAGGACGGACGGAAGGACACGGTCGAGCACGTTGCTGTCAAACGCCCGGCAAAGGCACCTGGGCCCTGGTGGCGGACCTGGCCGTCCCAACCCTGTCCTCCCGCCCACCGCAGCACTGGAGGGCAAGTGCAAGTCGGGGGAGAAGAAGGCGGAGGCCCTGCTGAAAGAGAAGCGGCGCCTGGAGGCCGAGCTGGAGGCCGTGTCCCGCAGGACCCACGACGCCTCGGGACAGCTGCTGGTCATCAGCCAGGAGCTGCTGCGCAAGGAGCGGTGAGCGAGTCCCTCCTCGGGTTGGCCCTGCCGCCCCGCCCCTGAGTGCCGCCCC
>PVJO010013286.1:0-52397 GCA_004026905.1 Hystrix cristata
AAAGATTGAGTCTTAAAAATAAATGTGATTTCTGTAGGAAAGCTGACACATGGCTGCAAGGAAAGCTGTTTTCAGTGAGGTATTTGCGGAAATTTCCCTCCGATCTTTGTCACTTTCTTGCTGATTGATTTTGAGTGAGTTTTTCAAGCTGATAAATGGGAGTATCAGTGAGTTACTTATGGCTCTGGGTGTGCCACATGGTGGTTGGCCCACAGCAGGCATTATGGAAATGAAGCCACCAGAGAGAAGTCTCTATATTCTTTGCCAGAGATGTAGGGTACGTCTACCGTTGTTAGTGTTCTACCAAGCTATGCCATTTTAAATCTTATATCCCGGTGTTCCTGGCACTAATATAAGTTATGTGTCTTCGAGGCCCTTGACTGGATGCTACCTGAGATCAAGAAGCTTGTCTGGTGTATCCGTGTGCTCCTAGTCCGATGTGGTCATCTCAACCTCATGCCTGTCTCTGTTTGGCTCCCCACACCCAGAGTGGCCCACAGAAGTCACGCAGCACATGTGTGCTGCATGCCAGAGTGAGTGCTTTTGCTGGTCCCTCTGCTGGGGATCCCCTTCCTAGGTCTTTACTTGACGAACCCTGCTCAGCTGCGTAAGAACTGGCTCAATGTCAGCTCAACAGGGAAGCACTGGAGGCACAAATGACTGTCCAACTACATTGAATTAGATAAGCTCAACTTTCTATGTTTATAGCTGATATTAAGATTTTTTTTTCACCATTCACACTTCCCTGGGTTTGTTCAAACAATGGCCATGATCTACAGCAACAATGTATTCATCTCAAATTTATCGAAAATGTGTTCCAGACACACCAACATGAGTGTGCTCGAGTCCGAAATGGTTAAGACTGAGAAAATGCTCGTAGGTCTACGCTGACTAGCTGTGTGGCCTTGGGCAGGTCCTTCCTCAGCTGTTTGATGCTCAATGACCTTGTCTTTACAACTGGAGGTAATAACACTACCTGCTTCATGGAGTTGCTTGAAGATTTAATGAGACAAGACGGAATTATCTGTTGCTCGAAACTGAGAAATTCTGGGCCCCAGAGGTGGGGCGGTGGGTGTTGGGCAGGGTAAAAGAACAGATACCTACTACTGGTGGGGTAGCCCAGCCCACAGGATGCTCGAAGGATCGCTGTTGTTGTTGTTACTGCTGTTACCATGATTACTATTTGTCTAGAACTACAATCCACACCGTGCTGGGATAGTACATGGCAAGGATCCCTGATGCCCAGAACTCCTCGAATTTCAGTCCTAGGATGGGACAGAGCACAAAGGACAGATGACTCTGCTCCGATCGCCTCATCCTCTTTGGGCAGCCTGCCAGGTTTGCTAGCCTGTCTACTCTGGGACAAGGTCAAAACACCTTGTTCCGCAGACAGGAAGTCACACTTACACCTCTCTGGAAAACAAACGCTGTATTTACCTCCGCAAACCTTGGGCAGACACAGACTCTTGACTTGAGGGGAGACTGTGGAGCATCAGCACACGCTACGTCCTGTGTGCTCATTGCTCGTGGGTTTCCAAGGCTGCTTGTTTATCTCAGAAGCAAAGAAGAAATTTAGAAAGCTCCGACTGTTTGAATGGAGGACACAGGCCTTGAGGGAGTGATGTAACAGGAGACATTTAAATTGAGCGGAAAAAATATTTAGTATCTTATATAAATATTCAAAACTTACTAAAGAAAATGGCTAATTAGAGTCTAGTTCTTTTTCGGCAGACAGCAGACGACAACGCTTCCGACCAGCACCGTTGCCTTCTCTGCGGCGGGGCCACAGTGTGGCAGGTCCCGGAGCGTTGTTTGGGGGATGAAAGGAACAACGTTTGGTTAAACTGTTAGCACAGGGCTTAGAATACAGGAAACAACGAGTCTTAGCTGTGATGCCCTTCGCCTGTGAATTAAATTTCCTTTGCTGTCCACTCCATTCCTGCTGCTTTCTATTTCTTCCTTCTGTCCTGCCTGTCTGCTTGCTTAATCTTTGGAATTGCTTGGGAGTTTTCCAAATGCTCTGTGCTCCCTCATAACTGACTTTGCAAGCTCAGTGTGCTCTCCAGGGAAACATGATTTCCCACTTCTTCAACAGCTCAGGCTCTGGCTTGAGCATTTGCTGAGCGTTTCTTATGTGTTCAAACTGTCCTGGTTTGTAACACCAGGCATGAATTCTGATTTCTCCACCACTGGCACCATTGTGACTTGGATGGATCCATTTCAATGAGGGAATTGAAGTCCTGGTTTTATTTGACTGCTCCTTGGACAAAAATTAGAGGAACTCCTGTCTCTTCTCAGAGACCTGTCAACTCGGAGTCAACACCTTAGTTTTGCTCCTCTTGTGCCTCTGTGGTGACTAATACAATGCAATAAAACTAATACAGTGTAATAAAACAAGACAATTAATTATTAACAAATGTCACCTGGGACCATACCAAAGAGCGATCACATAAACTACGCCGAGAAGGTGCGGGTACAAGTTCATTGATCACTGTTGAGTTATATTCAGTGCCAGGTCCATGAGTATTTAAATGGCTGTATTGTAAAACAGGATTGTGCTGTAAATTGTAAAACGAGAGATGTATCTGATTAGGGAAGGATTTATGCCTATTTGGTTCACACCGCTATACCCCCATTCATTTCTTCAGGAGATATTTATGTTATCCCTATTATGAGTCATACTCTTCAAGATGCTGGGCAAACAGTGATGATCAAGACCAGATCACCAGCTGGTGACACCAGGAATACGCTGTGGTCCTGGATTATCTTCTCTCTTGTGCATCAAGAACAGTACTAGCCATGTACTATTCCTGCAAAAATCAAGAACATAGAACTCTATCATGTTCTGTGTTGTGAGGTTTAGATAAAGAACCCCAGGTGAGAAAGATGTGGCTAGCACATGTTTGGCACATAATAGTTGCTTCATGCACACAGGGACAAAGATTGAAGGAAGTGTCCTATGCCAGGCTGTGCCAGGTTCCATGAATGGAATTTCCAAGCTCATATTGAATCCCCTTCATGCTAATGCAAATACACGGCCAGGTCTGGTTGAGGGTCTAGCTAAGGTGAGTGACAGCCAGATGTGCTACTTTCTGCAGTGACCTTATTCTGTATCAAGTGACCAGAGTTCAAAATCTGCCTTTACTGCTTCTTCACAGGTTACTTTTGCTTTCTAAGTCGCAGTTTTCTTGTTGGAGTTGGACAAAGATTTGATGAGACCATGTACATGAAAGGTTTAAAGTAATCCCTGTTTCATAGTTGCCACTCAGTCATCTGGCAGCCTTTGTTGGTCATTTGTCTCTGGAAGGAGAAGAATGGCCGGGGAACACTACAGCAGCCAGGGATCAGGGAACCTGTCATCAGGGAACCTAACAGACCCAAGAGCCGACCGACATGTGCAGTCTCAAAAGGCTTCTATTGGCCAAAAAACGAAATTCACCTATGAAAGCAGTAATCCCTCTTTTCCCTACTTCATCTTCCTACTCTTTCTTCCCTTTCTCTCTTAAGTAGTTGAGCCAGATAGATTAAAATGTCATCATACCACCATAAAGAATTAGAAACATGTATTCAAACAAAACCTGTACGTGAATATTCATAGCAGCACTCTTCCAAAGGTAGAAACAACCCAAATGTCCATCAGGGGATGACTGGATAAACAAATTGTGACACACCCATACGACGGAGTACTGTGTCCCCATAAAGATGGAATGGAATTCAAAACCATTCTATACCACAGATTGATTTGAATATATTGTGCTAAGCGAAAGAAGCCAGACACAAAGTACGACATATTATATGACTCTCTCGATATGTAGTATCCAGAGTCACCAAGATTAGTAGTTGCCAGTGTTGGAAATGGGAGAGAATGAGCAAATGTTTAATGGGTGTTTTCCTGTTGGGGTGATGAAATGTATGTATGTATGTAGATAGTGGTGATGGTTGCACTACACTGTGAATGCACTAAAGGTAAATCTTACGTGTATCTTACCACAATAAAAATGTATTATTTGAGCCTAAAAATTTCAAACTGAAAAACAAAACATAATATAACTGCAATAATATTGCACTAGGTACCGCAAACATATTTTGCACACACGACTGGCTGAGTTTTCACAACCATCCAGAAGGTGAACAGCATTAGCCTTCTTTTACAGGGGAGAAAACGGAGCTTCTTGAAGCTGGAGTAACCTGATGGCGATGATGATACTAATAACTACCAAGCACCTAAGTTACATGCTCCAGGTACTTGATATATATTGGCTTGTTATCTTCCCAGCAACCTCGGAAATAGGTACTATTATCATCACCCATTTTATAGGAGCACAGTACAGAGAGGCTAGATAATGTGCCCCTGGAGAGACAGCCCGTGTAACAGGAGCAGGGACTTGCCCCTGGCCATTGGCCATCTAACCCCAGGTCTGTGTGCATCGCCGTGGGGCCTGGGGGCTACTGGCCCTGGTCACGGACACTGGAGGACACGGGGACACCTGCAGTCCTTGCCTACTGCTCTCTCTCACAGAGGGGAAGAACAGGACGGACACAGAGTGAGTGCATGGGATTCAGACTCTCGCCAGCTGCACAGAAGCCAGAGAGGGCTGAGGCGGGAGGTCTGCGGGGCCCGCCGGGCCCTCGGTCCAGGCCCCTCGGAGTCCGGGCAGGCACCTCCGCTAGGTGAAGGAGCAGTGAGACAGTTGTGCGTTTATGGGAACCAGCACAGCTCTCCGCTCTTTCGAAATAGACCCTCCGGTTCTTTGGAACATCTTCCATTCTCCTCATGGTAAAATCTGAAAATGTATCTGGCAGAGATAATTAACTAAAGACAAAACTCTTCTGCTGCTCCCCAATCCAAGATTAGGCCCAGAGATGCTTTTAACGACTGTGGATTTAAAACATGCGGCACAGTGTCGGAAGCCTTCTGCTGCTGAGGTATAAAACAGAGTCCCTGCAGTCACCACGGGGCTATGAGGGCGGCCACCACGGGCACGTTCGTTTCTACCTTCCTTGGTACTGCAGTAAGTAGGTGCCGGGTGCCGCAGCAGGCACTAAAGACGCCATGGTGAGCAGCACTCACGTCTCTCTGCTTTTGTGGAACTGCTGACATAGTAGGTTTGTCACTTCAGGTCGCCATCATGGTCAGTGTTTGTTGAGCGCTTTCTCCAGGCTGGGCAAGGCCCTTTCCATCTCACATCCTAATCCTGACAGTGAAGGTGGTGGGTGGAGACTGGGACGGTTCCCGTTTTGCAGAAAAGAGAACCCAGGCGGGGACAGGCCAAGCACTTGGCCTGAGGTCGCAAGGCATGTTCATGAGACAGGCGGCCGAACGTGAACTGGGACTCTGCTGACTGCCCAAATGCACACCTCAGGCAGCGTGACCCTCAAAACTTTCTGCCAAACAAAAAGCAAAAAGTGGGCTTCTGAATCTATCTTAGTGTCCGTCCAGAAAACCCAGCCACACGGACTCCAAGAATACCAAATGCTACAGAAAGGCCCAACACAGGAAATAACAGCAATGAAACAACTGGGAGGTTTGGGCCGGCGGGAAGTAACTACCTGAGCTGTGACAGACGTATCCGCTAGCAAAGAACATTAGCTGCCGTCTGTTCTCTTCTCCAGCAGCTGAGTATAGTTCTCTTTTCTCCTCTTTCTTTCTCCCCACTACCAAGCAATCAAGAATGAAAGCAATCTCATCATGGTACTTTTCAATTTAAAAAAAACTTTGAAGGTTTCCTGTGGCTTTTAGGATATATGTGAGACCCTTAACATGGATACTTCTGGGCGTTCCCATATAATTTCTCCCCAGCTACTTCCTCAGCTGTACTCTACTGGCTTATCCCCTTACTACACTCAGTCCACTGGAGCCCTTCTCCAGGTCCTTTGTGTGTCGTATTCCCTCTGCCTCAGGACCTTTGCACAGACAGCTCACTCTGCCTGGAAAATGCCCTCCATTCATCTCTTTACTCAATTACTTTTTTTCTTTTTCAACTCTCAACTCAAAGGTACTTCTCCGGGGAAGTTTTCTCTGACCTTCTGAAGAGGTTACATGGATGTCCTTTCCCTGTATTATATGCATGTGAATTTCCTTCCGAACAATGTCATAGAGATATAATTATTTAATGGCCTAATCAGTATATTCCTCAAGGGCAGAGATGAAAAATATCCTATTGGCAGCTGTAACCTCAGATCTAGCAAACATCTGGTACACTGTAGGCTTCCAAACAAGCCTGTGTTGACTTACTTGACTATATGAATGAATGAATGAATGAATGAATGAGTGAATCAGTAATGAGGTCCTAAAGTTGATGTTTCATTAAAACGCATTTCATGACCATTACTTTGGTTAAACATCTCTCTCTCTCTCTCTCTTTCTCTCTCTCTCTCCAAAATGACATGTTGAATTGTGGCAAACTCCTGAGACAGAGGGCAGGAGGGGAGGCCATACATAACTAGGTAGAAAGACTAGATGCAACCAGACCCACAGGATGAAGTAGGTCTGCAGAAAACACAACTGGGACAAGTGTCTGGTCTCTCTGGGAAATCTTTGATAAGTAGCTGGCATCAGGCATTAGTCAGCATCTTGTCCGGCCAGACAAGGAAAGATGCTGTGGGAGGGAGCAGAAATCTGGAGTAAGAGCGGAAATCAAGGAGTCCTGGGATTCAATGTCATTAACCTTTTTGATTCAAATGGAGGAAGGTGATACAAGGTAAATTACAGTGCTAATGAGCCCCAGCTATATCTGACAAGTTTATGCAGAGAAGGCTGGAGGGTGGTAAGAGATCACAGCATGCTCTGGCTGACACATATACTAGGGGCTAGACAGGACTAAAGTCATGGACACTGTCGAGAGCGGCCTGCCTGCCTGTCTTCGCTGGGGGAAAATACATGCAGCTTGATGTTCTATGTTGGGTTCAGCTACCAAGGTGGGTGGGAGTCCAGGTCAAGGTCAAGGCAGGGAGACCGGAAGGTCCTGGGAGTCTCTACCACTGACTCTTCGTCCAGAGTCCTGAAATTGGAGGCCCCGAGGGGATGCCTATCCTCGGGGTAACAGTCACATAGGATACAGAAGGCAAGGCCATGCCCAGGAGGATGGGTGGGTGGGTCTGAGACTGAACTTGCAAGAGGTGGGGCTCTTTTGTTCTGGACATGACCATTACCTGAAATGTGAGAGAGCTGATGGAACAGCATAGTGCAGGGGTTTGAAAACATTGGCCTGCTCGTGTAGATAAAGTTTTACTGGCGCACAGTCCCGCCCATTCACCATTCATTTACACACTCTTCATGCCTGTCCTGGTGCTGCACTGGCACAGTTTCTCCATCAGTACAGAAACCACATGGCCCATAAAACCCAAACTCTTTACTAGCTGTTTGTTTGCTCATATGGTGGTGCTGGAGACGGAACCCAGTATCTTTGCAGATGCAGACCATGTTTATTTTGAGTCAGGGTATCACTAAGTAGCTAAGTTGCCCAGGGTTAGGGTTAGGGTTAAGGTCTTGAACTTGTGATTCTCCTGCCTCAGCCTCCCAAAGTGCTAGGTTTACAGGTGTGTGCCACTAAGTCTGGCTTAGCTGTCCCAGTATTAAAAAGCCTGCTAAGTCCTCATCCAATACAAGGTTTCTTTCTTTTTGGTTTTTCCTATACTTTTTCTGCAACTTTGTGGCTTGGCCACCTTATCAAAGTGTCTTGCTAGCCCACTTTTTTCTCCTTCCATGTTGTAGGTTTCCTCGGATACTTTCTACCCCACATATCACCTGCCCACTTGTTTATTGTCTCTTTCCCTCACAAACATGGGGATGGCAGACAAGAACTAGACTTTGTCTACTGTAGCACCTAGGAAAGTAGCTAGCCTATAGCAGACACTCAATAAAGATTTGAAGGATCGAAAATACACTGTGTGTTTATGTCCTTATGCCCTTCTCTCACAAATAGTGATGATGAAGGTCCCATTTCTCCAGAGGACAAGATATTACATAAGGCCCTGGGAAGTGCTTAGGATCCTGCACATGCTCAGGGCTAGAAGGACAGTGGTGGCAACACTCAGGGAGGGTAGTGACTCTGGAGAGCTCAGCCTGTGACAAAGCAACACTCCTTGGCACGGTGGGATTGCTCTCAATGAGGGCTGTCCGGACACTGCCCTGGTTGCTGGATGCTTCCACTGCATCCCAGCAAAGCAATTTGGATTAATGGCACTATTTAGCTGTAGGTGTCCAGAGAATGCATTGTTTGAAGTAACTTTCTAGAAACGTCCCCAGGGTGGCAAACTTTTAAACAAAGATTGACTCTGTAATCAAAAACTGCTTGGCCTTAAACCAGATTCTAGCATCCCAAAGAGCACAATTACATCAAGAAAGGGGTGGGAATGTTTGTGCCCCTGGCTTGGTTTGCCAAGTAATGTTGACTGATGAGCACAATTAAACTATGCCAAGGAGAATCCTTCTCTGGAGGAGGACACAGGAGGCGGGTGGTGGCTCTTGGGGGCATAATTTCCATTTTTTTTCAGCAAGGGAACAAAAAACCATGTGGTGCTGGACTTCATCTCCTGCCCTGGGAAAAGTGGCCAGCACTGGCCCGGCTTCCTTTTTCCTGCTCTACACTTCTCATTGAACCACTGTTACAAGCAAGGGGCCAAGGCCAGAACCCAGTTCCAGCCACTCAATCTGCACAGGGCGGGCTGTTTCTCCTAATGTGGGTGGGAGTGAAAGGGAGGCAGGAGTGGGTCTGACGAGTGAAGAGGCTTTGCTGGCCGCTTTGGCTTCTACTCTCCGGCCATCCCCAGGCTCATGACCCATCTAGACGTTGGGGTCACTTTCTGACACCTCCCAGGGCTGCCAGGGTGCTCAGAGGCAGACCATTTGGATCTGGACAGGCAGAGGGCTGGTGAGGTTAGTGAGGAAGTCCCTGGCCAGCAATGTGGAGGAAGCTTCCCCTTGAAACCTCAGGGAGACTGCTGCTGCATGGACGGCCCAGGAAGGACTCAGCCATTCACCCGCTGCTATGGGGAAGGCTCCCTTCTGCCGCACAGAGAGAAGCAGGGGGTCTTGGGGGCTCAACTGCAACAGAGAGGTCTGAGCCCAAGGGACCCATCTTTCTCATTCCCACAGGGTTTCTTCAGAGTCACACTCCACCAGCACTTCTGCGAGCACAAGGTAACGAGATGTAAGATACGCATGAGAGGGAGAAAAGAAGAGGATAAAGAAAGTGGGCCAGACTTTGCCTTTGTCTAGAACCGTTATCATTACCATCCTTCTCAAAAATGCCAAAAAGAACACCACTTCTGCATTAGGCCCCACATTGCAGGCTCTCATCTCCATAACAAGCATCTGGAGAGCAAGGTGGGAGGCCACTCTGGCAGGCATCCCCGTCCATCTCCGTCCTGGGATCACCCCAAGGGAGGAGGGGCGGGTGGCATGATTGCTCAGCGCCTGGGACGTTTCCCGTGATGTGGCTGTTGGAGAACTGGAGAACTGCCCGGTGGAGGCCCCCACCTGGATTCCACTCTTTCTCCCTATGTCCTTGCATCAGGCCTGGATTGTGCCTAACCCCTGCGGGGCCAAGGTCGGCACGTTTTCCTTTATTGCCGCCTCCCTTCATGTAGGTGGGTGGGCGTGGTAAACTATGGTCAATGATGAGCTCAGCCATCTCTTCTCTGTGCCTTCCTGTGCGGTTGAGCATCCTGGTCCCGATGCTTAGTGGATGGCTGGGTGGTGAAGAGACTGCCCATAGGTGCATGAGCACAGGTGGGTGATATTTCCCTCTTTCTTCTCCAGGCAAGAAAACTGAGATGCAGAAGGTTTGGCTTCACTTGTCTTGAGATCACAGAGGTTGCAGATGGATGCTTCAGTCAGCTTAGGCTACCATAACAAGATCCTGCGGACTGGTCCCTTAAACAACAGGCATCTCTTTGCTCATGGTTCTGGAGGAGCAAATCCAAGAGCAAGAAGGAATTTGATTCCTTCTGAGGGCTCTCTGCCTCGCTTGCAGATGGTCACCTTCTCGCCGTGTCCTCATATGGCAGAGAGCTCTCTGGTGTTTCTTTCTATAATTCTACAAGAGCAGGACTCCACTTTCATTGCCTCATTGGCTCTTAATGACCTTCTGGCCCTGTCTCCAAACACAGAAGTAGGGCTCCAACATGAAGCCCAACTTCGGGGAGATGCAATTCAGTCTATAGCAACATCTCTAATCCAGGTCAGCTGACATTGTGCGGTCTCTGCCCTCTGGAATGAGTTGATGGTGCAGAAAATGCCTACATCGTTTCGCTTTCGCTTGGAACAAATATGCGTATTTGGGGAACAGCAGCCATTCCTTCCTAATTGTGTTTGTGTTTGACTAATATTTAAATGAATGAGAATTCCATCAGGCATCACCAGTTAGGGGAGAGGCCCGGAGAGCCGGAGATCCTGAGGGAGCAGGATTACAGAGGGAAGGGAAAGCGGCACTGTTCTAGCAAATGCGGGACAGCTGGTTCCTAGGTCTATGTGTGCGGCAAACACAATCATTAAAGTCTCCATCTTCCATCAGCCAGAGAGGGAGCGAGCCCATCTGGACCTGGGCCCGCACTGCTATGGCGGCCACATGGTGGGCTCTGCAGTCTGTGTGATTGGATTTTTCCACTGGGGTCAACCACTTACGCAACATGCCGGTCAGCCTGGCCTGAGAGAGCACAGCGCTTTGAGCCTGTGTTCAAATTCCGACTTGGCTACGGACCAGCTGCACGGCCTCGGGGAAAGTCACCTGAGCCTGCTGTCCATCACCTCACAGGCATGCCGTGAGGACTAAGCCTCAGTGATGGCAGCTTAGCAGCTGGCTGCACATGAGGGCACAGGGGTCTCAGGCTCCCATGTACCTTGCTTGCCTCTTGGTTGCTGGACAAGTCTTACGTCTTGGGCTCCCATCCAGATGAAGATATCATGGGCTCGGAGGAGGAGCAAGGAGCAGAGGTTCAGTCCAGATCTATCCAGTGGGTGAACTAGGTCCTGCTAGGAACAACCTGGGTCTTTCTTCCCCTCAGTGGTGAAAGAAGCATGGCTTTGAATCTCGGCCCTGATCCCCACCAGTTATGAAACCCTGGGAAAATTCCATAGCTTCTTTCAACCTCAGTTCCCTCATCTGTAAAATGGGATAATGCAATGATAGTATTTACCTTCCAAGTTGTTGCGAGGATGACATTGCAAAAAGCATGGAAATCAGTGGGCCTGGGATCCTGTGCCCAGTAAGTGCTGAAGAAATGTCAGCTCCCAAGATTAGCTATTGGAGAATGGCAGGTCTTACAGGGTTTCCTCAAGCATCTACTTTGGGAGGACACTACAGACCACCTGACACTCTGGGCAATGACTCAGGACAGCAACAAGGGAGAGAATGTACAAAAATAACAGCAATCATTTAAAAATCCAGAGTTTCCATTTTTACACCAGATAATTAGACCTTAATCCAGGAGTGGCAAACCTATGGCATTCGTACCACAGCGGGCATGCAGAGTTGTTTTTTCTAAAGTAAGCCCTCAGGATTCAGGTTTACTCGCAATGTTAGCACTTCATGATAAGTGAGTGGGTTTGGGGTTGCAGTTTGGGCACTCGGTCTCTAAAAGTTTCACGATCATCACCTTAACCCTGTTCCTTGTGCCTTGGACTCACCCAAATCTGCTGCCATCAATATAAAAAAAGAAAGAGTACTCCCTCGCGGCACTTGACCTTTTAAGACATGCTGCCTCTCTAGATTGCCCTTGAAATAATCTTCACACTAAGCTGGATATGAGAGAATGACAGGGGAAAAACAACAGACTCTAAAATGTGGACCTCCCGCTGCCCACGTCCAGGACACAGCTGGAGCAGGCCAGCATGCACACTACTCCACCTTGGCCGCGGTGGAAAAGCCACACCAAAGAAGGCTTCACTTTACCAAGAGGCAAACACGCACCGTGCGCCATCAGGGTCGGAAATGTCCCATCTGTGCGCACAGAGAGAGCTGCTGCTGAGAAGCAAGAGACCTGCGAGATCTGGAGAGGGAGAAACTGGGAAGAAAATAGCTTTAAAAATTCAATACATTATCAATGTCGGATCTGGTGAGACCACTAGCAGAGGTTTTATTTCTGGACAGCTTGGCATCTTTTGTTAAGAGTAATTCTCTCTAGTGAAGGAGCTGCTACTCCATGACACACATGTAATGTTAGAGAAGGCAAGGAATTCCTTTTAAATTGGTACATGTTTGCCACACATAATGATTACACATCTCATAGGGAATTTGGATCTGTATATAATATATCTTAATTCTTTTTTTCTCCATTCCTCTCCCCTCCCCTGCTTTCAATCCTTCCTTCCCCCCCAGGACTTTGTTTTCTTTCCATTCTTTTTTATAAATCCCTATTCTCTTCCTTCCTTTCCTCCTCCTCCTCCTCCTCCTCCTCCCTTGTTCTGCTTCCCATTTCAACATTTTCTTCCTACTTCCTAAAATCTATTCTCCATTTTGCTCTTTATTTACCCTTTGGGTTTCTCACACAAGATAAAGACATTTTTGGGTAAACGGGTGCACCTTGAGCACATAATTTTAAGTTAATTAAATTGGCAAGGAATTTTTTAAAATTTAAATTTAAAATAAGTCTTGAAATCTAGTTCCTCAGTCCCACAATGCACAAGTAAAGCTCTATGTGGCCACGTGTGGCTGGTGGTACTGCTCTGGACAGCAGGATTGTACAGCATGTCCACCACTCCAGGAAGTTCAGTTGGACAGCACTAGTGTAGATCAGCAATCCCCAGCCTTTCTGGCTGCAGAGACCAGCTTCGTGGAAGACAATTTTTCCATGGGTGGGATGGGGCAAGGGATGGTTTTGGGACTAGATTCTCACAAGGAGCACGCAAGCTAGATCCACCACGTGTGCAGTTCACAGTAGGGTTCACACTCCTATAAGAACCCGCAGTTGCTGCTGCTCGGACAGGAGGCGGAGCGCAGGCCGTAATGCCAGTGATGGGGAGCAGCTGCCAATACAGATAAATCTTTGCTTGCTCACTGACCACCCACTTCCTGCTATGCATCCCTGTTCCTAACAGGTCACAGAGCAGGACTGGCCCACAGCCTGGGATTTGGGGACTCCTGCTCTCAGCTATTGCCTGGTTTCAAATGGGACCTCAATAAGAGTTTATTTAGGAAATGAAAGAGGAATGAACAAAGTGCGATACTTTCTGCTGGTCAAAAAATGTGTATATGATTCTAGATGGAATCCTCAAGTCCTTTTTTTTCCTAGAACTTTGAATATTTTTTTTGCAGTAGTGAAAGAATGTGAAGACAAAGGAAAAAATAGAAAAGCAAACAAGCAGTATGGACGGGGATGTAATCAAGCCAAACAGCAGTATCCCTTGGGCAAAAGAGCCCAATCAATTTTTGTCTTTTCTTCTGTGATCTTTCACACTGATTCTGAACTCTCCACGTCCTTCCCGGAGCCTCCATCCTGATTCGTCAGCCAGGATGGCATCCTAAAACAATGTGATCACTTCTGGCCTTCTGAGAACCTGAGTGATTTCCACCCAAGTCTCATGAGAACCCCAAAATCTCCATCCTCCCTCTGTGCAGTGCATGTTTGTGGTCAGTCCTGGCCTCAAGAAACCCCAAAGAGCTGTCTGACCAAAAATATAGCTCAGGAGACCCAGAACAGCTGGTCAGAGGAAAGCAAACTGTATTTCTGCGGAAGCAGGAGTGTGGTCTGTCAGCTAGAAAAATAACAGGGTGGAGGATATGTTTATTTTGTTATTAGATGCAAACAGAACTGTTAGCAGCACAATCACCAACATGTTTCTCTGGCCCCCTTGTGAGCAACAGGCAGAGCAGGTACAGCCTTTCAGACTCACACTCTCTGGGGGGAGCTCTTACTGGATGGTTTCACCTGGGGGCTTCAAGATCTCAGGAAAGAGGGCAAGCATCTCCAAACACTCGAAGACGGAAGAGGTCCGGGTGCTGAGAAAGCCCAGATGGTCACTCTCAGTGATCTGGTTGTCGGGTCCCCATAAAATACTGAGGCTAACATGTTTGCCATCATAGCATTTACACTGTTATTTATTTCTGTAATTACATAATAAATGTTTCTCTTTCCCTGGACCAGTGGTTTTCACCCCTCCACTATATGTTACCATCACAGGTATTATAATCATAGGGGGAACTTTAAACTTATATAGATTCTCACTCACAGGGAATTCAGCTGGTCTGGGTGTAGCCTTGAATTTTTTCAAATCACTCGGATAGAACCCTGATTTGCCTTTACTGAGAACCATGTCATGATATGTCAGGCTGTCTGACAGAGACGATGTCTCCCTGTTGTATCCCAGTCCTTGGAAGGTGTTCAGGAAATGGCCTCGGAGAAGCTCACACCTGCTGGGTTAGACTCTGGCCATGGATCCCCAAGAGGCAGAAATGTTACACCCTGAGTTTAGCTTGAAAAATGCCAACACTGGAGAAACTGAAAGTGTAAATAAAGACTAAAATGTAATATATTGGGAAAGGGAAGAAATTGTCCAAATGGGAAAGGGAACAAGGGAGGGGGAACGGAACACAGGACAAGAGAAATAAGAAATGGAAGGAAAAAATGGAAACAAAGCTTTTGTAAATAGGGAGGGAGAAAGGGGTGAGGGGAGGGGAATGGGAAAAAAAGAAGCAACAAGCTATGTCATGTACAGGTACAAATCCCCTGTGATGAATGTTATCACTATGTACATCTAAAATGTACCATTAAAATAAAATTAAATTAAAAATAATGCCAACACTGATTCTCCTGCCCAACAGCTTCCCCACACACTTCACCATGTCTACACGTACACCACCAGCGCACACACAGACAGAATGTGAGCCCTGGGAGGGGCACCAGACATACTCCACCCCTCCTCTGTCAGTCTCAAGGCGCAGGCCCTGGTGCAGGACGGGCATGATGAGAGTCCAAACCAAGCAACAAGGCAAAATGCTTTCGGCTTCATCTCTTCCTGTGGCCACCCTAAAGCATGCTGGGCACAGCTCCCTGCCTGGGTAAGCAATGTGTTTGAAAGAACTGTCATGCCTTTTGACGAACCCAGACATGGAATTTGAAAACAGCTGCTTCCAAACATGTGCTCAGTACATAACCAACTCCAGCTAGAGCCAACACACAGGCAGGTGTCAGTCAAAGGCAGAGTGGGGAGGCCTGGGCCCTTTAAATGCACTTTGTTTGCACTGTCCAAATATGGGAATATTCTTACATCTACAAGTGGTTCTGTTCTGTTTTTTCATGAATTGCTCATTCTTTATAGCTAAATTTGGCTTTCCCCACTTTGGAAAGAGATGTGCGTTCATGAAGCATTTTACTACTCTTTTAACTCTATCGAGGAGAAAAGGAAAGGAATCTATAGTGTGATGAAGTCCCATCTACAATGCCCATGTGCCTCCCTGCTACAGTCACAGCTTGCATTTACCCAGAACTTGCTGCACCAGGCGCTGCACTGCGCTGCACCCTTGGCCTCTCCCAAGAGCCTCTTGATACAGGCATGCATGCTGTGCTCGTTTTAAAGTGGAAAATCTAGATGCAGCAATTTTTGCAGACTCACAAAGTCAGGGGGTGGCAGAGCCTGTAACCAGGCTGTGTGTCCAGAGCCCAAACAAATCTAGTGACCAATAAACTGATGTATCTTTACTGCCTAAGAAAGGAAGAGTCTACACCCCAGATAGGGCGGGGCGGGGGATGTGAGGAGGTGATGTCCAATCACGAAACAGCTTGGGCCGGTTGAACCCTTGGAGGGGCCCCGAGTTTTCAGGGCCTCTTTTTCTGACTTGGGCACTCTCGCCCCATTGAGAAGGCTCCCGAGTTTGTTCATCCTTCCTGGGATGGGGGAAGTAGTGATTTTGGAAGCTACAGATGGAGCAGCAGATGGGAAGTGAAAACCTATCAGAGTTGCCCAGGATAAAACCATTCATCTGCAAAATTCATATGTTTTTGTGTGGGGCGACTTCATGAAAACAACAGCAAGAGGAACCAGCAGTGCTTGATGCACAAAGTGTCTCTGGCCTGGAGGCTGGCAGAGCAGACTGGGCAGAAACACCGAGTGGGGAGGCTGTGTGCCATGACCATGAGAGCGGGGACAGGGAGAGGAAGAGCAGGCTAAACAGCAGCTACCGCATCATCTGAACGAGAAAGCCAGAACAGTTATAAATACGATGAGTCTCTTCTATGCACCCCGAACAAGGTGGCCACCTAGTTTGAAAGGATTTCAGGGATCTTCAGTAGATGCAACCTTGGATATAGTAAACCACTGACATTTCTGGAGCACCTTCCAAGTGCCCGTGTGCTTGGTTAGCCTACCCCAGTGTCACAGGGTTGGTGTGTATTTGCCAGTGGTCTCACTGCCAGCGAGGTGGCAGAACTCAGACTGAACCCTAAGCAGTCTGGTGGGAGTCTGAGTGCTCACTCTCTTGGGTGCTCTGCAAAGCTGGACTCTGGGTTGTGGCTTCAATTTACAAGCAACACAACACAGTGCCTCCAGGGGGCAGCAGTGCACACGCCCACTTGGCTTTATAATTTCTGGCCAAGTGGCGCTGCCTGACCCAGGCTGACATGACTTTTGAGGCCTCCATGGAAGTCTGGAGAAGAAGAGTATGAGAACCATGCCCATAGCGCCTCAGACGCAGGATACCAGGTGACCTCCAAGTACCCTTCCTTGCTACTCTGTGCTGTAAGGTGGTCTAACCACTCTGTTGCCCAACCACAAGCTCAAGGGTCTGGACTATGTTCTTCTGTGTCTGCAAGGCATTTGAAACTGCTGGTTTCCCAAGAGATCAATGTCAAGCAGAAAGAGTACTAACTCTGGAACCAGATAGAGCCAGTCTAATCCTGTTCTGCCCTGCATACATCACATGGTCTTGGGTCTCGATTTGTCCATCTGTAAAACAGGTTTGCTGTGAGGGTTGAAGGAAGTTCCAGCCACATTGGCTGCTATATGCAGCATTTCAGGGGGGCATTTCTGATCTCAGTCCTTTCCTGGAAGATTGAGAGAGAATGTTCTGGCTCTCTTTTGCTGTTTACTTGTCTAAACTCACCTCATTTCGTTCTTTTGTTATATTTCATCCATTTTAAAAAATTCTCAAATGCAACAAGTTTGTCTCTGACTCATTTTAGGCACAGAATATTCCCTCCATGAGAAAAGATGGCTTTCACCTACACTCGCAGGTAGAGTGTGCCATTGGCATCTAGCAGGCAGTGAGCAGGGATGCTGCGTAACACCCTACAATGCACAAGACGGCCCGCAAGAATGAAATACCCAGCTCCCCACACCAACAGTGACGATCTCTTCATGCTTTCCTGCTAGTCAAACCCTTCTTCTCTGCAGGTCTCAACTCAAGGTTGAGTATTCCGAGGCCTTCTGATCTGCTTATGTCCCTCCAGTTTTTTTCCACTCGTACGTCTACAGTTCTTTCTAGTCCTTGAACATCTTGCCTGGTGTCTCCCTCGTGCGATTACTAATGCTGTCTTCCCGACTAGGATATGTGCTCCACAGGACAGGGAGGAAGTACAATCTGCTTTTGTTCCCTAAATGCCCAAGTATTGCATAGGACAGTAGTTGTTCAGCGAATGTTTGCTGAATAAATGAAAAGCTATGGTAAGTAAAAACCTGCCAGCAATATTTGTAGAACGCTCCATTTTATTCCCCTTAGACTATGAATGGATGGAGGCTGGTGTCTTTCTAGGCCCTGTAATTTTATTTTTATTAGGCTCCAGGGAGCCAAATGTATCTTGTCCAAAGTGACCAGAGATTGTGCCTCCCCTTAAACTCCTGAAAGGTCGAGTCTCCTAGCAGATGACCAGGATGCAGAAAGGCTTCAAGGACAACGCTATGAAGGGAGGAGTCATTTCTAGCATTACAGGGAGGCTTTCTCTTCCTTTATGCCTGCATCTTATTTAAACCTTGATGCAAAACTCAAACTCTTGGGAATCTGAGACTTGGAAATTTGAGGGCATTAAGAATACCTGTTAACACAGTGGGGGTGACCATCATATTGATGTTATGCTAAAAGAGAGACCTTCTGTGAGACACATCCACTGAAATACTTACAGATCAAATTGTATGATGTCTTGGATTTGTTTAAGAACAGTCCAGGGGGAGAAGGTAAGAGGTTAGTGGCAATAAGACTGGCCAGGACCCGATCAGAGCTGAGACCATGGTGTATATGTATGCTTGTTGCTTCCACACATGTTTGAAAATTCCCCTAATGAGAGTTTTTTTAAAAGATTAAAGACACTTTTGTCTTGCTTTCCTGGGAATGCTATACTCAATACTCTCATGCTGTTATGGGAGAGAATCCCCCCATCTACTTCCTCTGCACCCCAGTCAGCAACGCAGGGAGGAACACACAGTCCAACAAAGAGTCGCCTCCTTGATAGGAAGTATAGTTCATTTTCTTCTGGTTTTTTTTTTTTTTTTTCCCTCCCCTTACAAGATCTCTAGAGGGGTTTTCTTTGCTTATGGTTTCCTTTAAAGAGCAAATTGATGTTCCCGCCCTTCCTGGTGGCACTGTAGGTTCTCACGCCCTCGGAGCTGCTGGCCACACCCCCAGCTCCAGATGATAATATAGCCACGCAGGCTGTGTTCCCAGAGTGGGCGGATCTTCCAAAAAAGCCAGAAATCTATCATTTTACCTGAAATCTCCCAATTTTAAAATGTGGGCAATCTAATTCATTTGTTAAAATTTGATGAGGGCCAAACCAACACACCACATACCTCAAACAGTCCAAAGATGACGATTTGTGATCCTGCCTGTAGTGCTCGCTTTGGCAACCATACACTAAAATTGTTATCCTGCCTGGACTCTTACAACCAACTCCTTTCTTCTCTCCGACCACTTTGCGTTCAACACCAAGATCAGACTTTGTTCTTTCTCTGCTCAAAACATACCAGTGGCTTCCACCTTTTTGGAGTAACAGAAAATTCTAGAATCATCATGATCTGGCCCCAATTTACTCTCTGATCTTATATAGTATCTTGCTACCTTGCTTTTTAATCTTACTCTGCTGTAGACACTCTGAGCCCTCATACTCCATTTACTTATTCTGTCTCTTGTTTGTTTTCCTAGGGGTTTCAGTCTCTCTAGTTCACTGGTACATCCTCAAACGCAGCAGGGAGGACAATATGCTCAATAAATATCTGCTAAGCAAGCAAATGGATGGGATGGATGAATGCATAAAAGATTCTCAGGATCAGTCTCAACATAATGCTGGGAAATCTAGAGACAGTGCATAAGGCCTCTCTGATATCTCAGTGAGGCAGAGTGCTTCTCTGGACAGAAAGCTGCCTGCCTCTACTTTCTGGTGTCCCAGTTGTCATAAAGGGGAAGAAGAAGCAGATATGAAACAGGCTGGCCTGGGGCCACCGGCCTCCTTACCTGATGGGATAATCTGCGGCACTGAGGTTGATGAAAAAGTCCCAGGGCCAGTCCGTCATCTCCAGGAGGTCCCGCATGCTCTGCAGGTAGGTGGACAGGAGGCTGGCTCCCCCCCAGATGGTGGCCATCCTCCAGGGGGTGACGCGGACATTGCCGTAGTGCTTGGCAAACTGGAGCACTTGCCGGTGTAGGTAATTAGAGCGCTTTTCCCAGGAGAGGAAGGGTGACATTCAGCAGCCCAGAAAACATCAGACACCAGACAGCCCTCAGTCCTTTCCTTTCTCTGTCCCTTCCCTTCCAGCTGACAGTCTCAACATGGTGACTTTGCCTACTTGTTCTGGCCTAGGTGTCTTACTAAATCACTATTCAGACTTATTCTTTATTCAAGTTTTACAGTAGATGTTTGAAATGCAGATTCCCTGGCCCCACCTCTCTGCTAATAGCCTGGGCCTGAGGAGCCCGGAACACTGCATTTTTATATACAACTGACGCATATAGTCTGAGGGGAAGAAGCTAGGAAATATGTGTCCATCTAAACCTCACGAGTATTTGGGAGTCCCATTTCTGTGTTCTGTCTTGCCACCCAGAGTCCCTCCCCTTACCCTCTCACAGGCCTGCTAGAAGCAGGTCTTTCTCATGAAACATCCCTTTTGCCTTCTTTACAAAAGATACAATCATATCATTTCAGTCAAACAAAAGAAACTTATGGAACAGGACAGTACAGGGTCAGCAAGTTGGCTGCAGGTTTTTGTTAATAAAGTTTTATTGGCACACAGCCATACATACTTGTTAACATGTTTTCTGTGACTGTTTTCACACTTCCAGGGCAGTGCTGAGTAGCTATGACAGAACATGCATGGCTGGAAGAGCCTAAATTATTGACAATTTGAACTTTTATAGACAAAAAGCAAGCCCGCTCCTGGGACAATCAGTTCTACGAAGCCTGTAAGAGGCAGGCAGAGGGGACCAGGCAGTGAAGAGAAGGACAGGGAAAACAGAACAGTTAAAGAGGAAAAGATAAGATTTACAGAGACGGTGACTAAGGCTATCAATAGTGAAGTGTGTGTCTCAGAAGGACTTGGAGGGGATTGTGAAGGATCACACCACAAAGGAGCGGTAAACTTTTAAGGCAATGGTTGTGACAATTACCTTGAACTGATCAGCACATCTTGTATACATGTATCAAAATATAATGTTGACCCCCATAAAGAGGTGGTATTATTATTACATGTCAAGTAAGAATAAAGAAGCAAACAGAAAAATAATATTACAGAGAAGGTTAAAGCTGGAATCTTTGAAAGCAACACACACACACACACACACACACACACACACACACACAGAGCACTTTAAGACCTCATGTCCTTAAGCCTCTAACCTTTGCCTGGACTTGTGTTGTGGGGCAAAGAGGGGTCAGAGAGGGACAGACAGACTGCAGAGGAAGCCCAGCCCAGGCGATGGGAGGCGGCTCCTCACCTTGTCCACGTGGATATAGTAGAAGTGGTCTTTGTGGTAGATGGCCTTGAACATGCGCTGCAGCTGCCGGGAGGCGCGGCCGTGGACCACCAGGACGAAGGCGATTCTGACCGGGTTGGCCGGCATGTATTCCACAGAGTCCTCATCCCACTGGACATTCTTGTTGGCTTTGCCTGGGGAAACCCAAGACCACAGAGGTGAGGGCGAGGCTCCGCTGTCCTTTGGGCAGTGGGGAGCTGCTCTGACATCTCCCCTGAGGACTATCTAAGGGGCACAGCAATCAGACCGGGGTCTGAACTTGACTCAGAATAAACAAGCATATCCTACACACTTACTCTGTGAAGCACAAAGGGGTAGGGACCCTGGGATGCCTGTGACGCTGCTTCTGTCCCCAAGGAGCTTACACGGACTGATGGAGACATGTACCCACATATGAAACTACTGAACAGGGCAGGAGGAGAGAACTATGGAAGAAGCTGTACTTAACTCAGAGTTAGGACATCTGAGATAAACATGGTTGTCTGTCCAGATTCTGTTCTCCTTTCTTCTGCTAATGGCATCCACTCTATTTATTTGCTTCCTGCTTAATGTATGGTGAGATCAGATACCATGAGATATACTCTCTCAGCCCATTTTAAGTGTACAGTATAGTGTTGCTAACTAGAAGCACAGCATTACACTTTAGCTCTCTGGAGCATATGCATCTGGAACTTGACCAATACTCCCTGAGGCCCCCCGCACCCATGCCTAGCCCGTGGGGATGAGGAGGATCAACTCGATGGTGAAGCCAGGTTGTCCTGTAGCTTGAGACCGCCCGTCAGAACTCCGCATGGCCCTGGCCTCAGTACTGTTCTGATGGATGTGTGACTCAACCATGCAAATTAGCTGGTGAGAAATTCCATACTTCGTTGAAACTATTAGATGGGGAGGTTCTCTTTCTGTTGAATATCAAACTGGAAGATCCCAAGAACCCATCTGTTCCCACATGGAGAGAAGTTGCAAGAAGAAAACTGTACAGAGGAAGCATTGTGGAGTGTTGGCAGGTGCCCGAGTCCTAACAACTGGGCCTGAGCTCCTGCAGCAGCCACTGCCACAGATTATCATGCGCCATTTTTCTTTTAAAGCCAGGTCCTACACCAGATCCACCAGGATGAATGGTTTCATCTGTTGTTTATCCTGAAATCAGCCTCAAGAAGACTCCTTTCTTCCTTCTCCTCCAGGGGCAATGGCTCAGGGAAAAACAGCTTCCTGCCTTAGTGTGTTACAATTCCAGCTCAAAATCTCCTCACTTTCCTGAGCCTGATTTCCTTTTGGCCTAACCAGATTTCTTCTGGGGTCTGAGTCTGTGGGGCCTGGAATATTGCCAGGATATCTCTCCCAGGTGTCCCACAGTATCAACAGGGAGCGCCGAGAATACAGACTTGTTAGCCTGGCAGCGAGGAGCCCAGCTGCCACTGGAAAGCTGAACGGCTACCAAATGAACAGGACTCTTTCACTGCTCCAGAGGACAGGGCGAGATTAACGAGGGTAATGTCCCAATCACACTGCACAGCTTCTGCGGCCTGAGTCATGTGACTCCTTGGACTCCTGTCCCCCAACTGGCCCCACTTCCTACCTTGCCACATGCCTTTCTTGCTTTTCCTTGAAAAAGCTCATCCTGCCTCAGGACCTTTTTACGGGCTATTCCTGCTATCTGGTCCACCCACTCCCAGATCTTTGCCTGGCTTCATCTTCTTGTCACCAGTTCACAGCCTGGAAAAAGAACGATTGTCCCCACCCCCTACATCTCTTACCTACCCTGTTTCAATTTTCTGCATAGCGCTGAACATCATCTGAAATTGTTTATCTGTTCATTGTCAGAATGCTCCACTAGAGCATAAGCTCCAAAAGATGAGGGACTATTTCAGGCTTGTTTGCCATTGCATATGCAACACTGGAACATTATCTGCCACACATCTGGTTCTTGATGGAAAAAAAGTTACAGAGGGTGGCTTAGGACAATCACGATATCTTCTCTGCTCTTCATATTCATTGTCTCACTAATCCTCATATCGATCCTTCAAGGTATTGCTATTATTCCATTTTTCAAATGAGGGTACCACAGCTTAGAGACGCTAAGGGATTCGTTCAAGGTCACACTGTTTTAATTAAACTGAGATTCAGTCGCAGGCCTTATTCTAAAGATCATACCCTTAACCACTAAATAACCCACATCATCATGCCTGGAGGTTGGAAAAGGAAGTTTACCGCACTGATGAAGATTAGTGGACTGCTTTGTAAATTACTTAGTACAGGTAAGTAGGCACGTGGTTAAGGGCGGTCAAAGGCATTGAAGGGGGATTTCTGCATTTGATGGGCGGCTAACTCTAGGAATCCAATAAAATTACATCCATCCATCCAGTTCCAACTACCTATCCATCCACCCATCCATCCATCCATCCACGCATCTATCCATTCATCCTGCATCCATCCATGCATTCAGCCAAATCCAAGCACCTATCCTTTCAGTCACAGCAAACCATCCAACTACCCATCCAACAAAACATCCAACAGCCTATCATGACAAATATCATCCATCTATCCAAAGCTATGAGGTCAACTCCTACTTTGCCCTCAAGCCGTGGATGTCTATTGCCATACTTGCTGAGTGAGTAAGTGAATGAGCGAATGAATGAATGACGCTGGAAGAAGAGTGGCTGCCCTGGTCCAGAGGTGATGTTTCCTGAGGGCCTGGCCTGCTATGCATTAGTACTGTGATGGGGCTCTGTACCTATCATTATTTGGCCCTGGGAAGAATGTGTTATCATTCTTGAAGACCCAGAGAGTTTGACATGTTTCCAGGTCATGCAGTGAAGACAGAGGTGGAAGTAGAAGCCAGGCACCACCAAGCCCAAGGTCACTCGGCTATTTCCACTTGCCTTCTGCTGAAATGGAGAGTTGGAAGGCAGGACTGGAATGGGGACTCTGCACCAGTCTTTACAGAGATGTGGACAATGATGTGGAGAAAAGCCTTTTGGGAGAAAAGCCTTTTTAAGCCTTTTGGGTCTTAGAAATCGGGAAAGATTCAGAGACAGACAAATGGACGCTTTTCTTCTGGAGAAAGGGAAAGAAGCCTGGGAAATCAAAGACAGTAACTCCAACAAAACAGCTTCTTCAGTTTACACAAAGTCATCCCTGGGTCAGTTAGTTGGCATGACAAGGTGCAAAGAAAGTGGGGGATGAAAATCTCAGAGTTCTGCAGTACAGCTGTTGTGGGGAAGGTGTGGGTTGGGAAGGAGCAAAGACATCTTCAAAAAGGAGACACACACAGAGGGCATAATGGAGATAGGAAAGAGAGGCCGAGGAAAAAGCAAGCCAGGAGGAGAAAGACCAAACACTTGCAGAGTGCCTTTGTCTGTGCCTGATTTTATTCACTTCGGTCCCGACCTCTATGGAAGGGAACTGTTAACCTTCCCACAGTGCGAGTGAGGGAGCTGGGGCCCAGGATGTCTCCATCAAGAAGTAACTAAGCTGAAAATGGGGTGAGTCTGTGATCCTAGAATCCAGTCATTGTCACTAGGCTCCTTCAAGCAGTCCTCATTCTATAAAGAGGAAAATCTGTTCCTAGAAGCAAATCAGATGACTTTCAGCTGCAGGACAGATAGCAATGCCATGTGGTCAGAGCTATTCAGGTCTTTGCAGACATGGGACTCTTTGGAAGGCTGAAACCCTAACACTGCCCAGCTAAGAAAGTACTCCAAATTTAACAGTGTAATCAGATTCTCATGCCCCCAAACAGAAAATAAGTGGGAAAATCAGAGTGATGAGAGGCAGCGAGAGACGCTGACTTCAGATGAATGTTAAAAAGCCAGGTTTATGGTGGGGAGAATAGTAAGGACGTTTTGCCACGCAGGTATGAAGGCCGGGGCAGAGTCGCACTGAGAACCTCCAGTAACCGCTGTGCCTCGTAAGCCTCTTAGTCCAGCTCTATTTTTCAGTATCGTTGCAGGTCAAATAAAGACTACATAATCCTGGGCTTCCAAAGAGGTGGTGGAGATGGAAGCGCTTTGCAGGGGTCGCTAGGCCAGTTCCTTCTTATCTGTGGCTTAGTCAACTTTGGGACAAAAATATTACATAGAAAATTCCAGAAATAAAACAATTCACGTGTTTTAAACAACTTTTGTTACAGTACTGTTATAATTATTTAATTATTTATTGTTGTTAATCTCTTACTGTGCCTAATTTATAAACTCCATGTTATCCAGGTATGTGCATACAGGAAAAAAAACATTTGACCACTGGCTCTCCTTGTCTGCAGCTGTGGATTCAAACAATGAGGGGGGGCAAAATATTTTTTAAAAATTGTGTCTGCACTGAATATGTGCAGACTTTTTTCTTGTCATTATACTCTAAACTAGAAAGTATAACAGCTATTTACTTAGCGTTTATGCTATATTAGGTATTAAAAGTAACCTAGAGACAATTTAAAGTCTATGGGAAGATGGTGTGAGGGATGACTATAAATACAGAGTTTGGTATTATCTATGGTTTCAGGCATCCAATTGGTGTGTCGGGCTTTATGCCTGAGGGATAGGAGGAGATCGATACACAAATAAGACACGAGAGATGATTGCAGCTGTGGTGCCTTGTGGGAATATGATCTGGGAGGAGAAGCCAGGTGTGAGGGTTTAGGGGGTTGTCTCTGGTCAGCAGACCATGTAACCTCAGACTGGTAATGCCATCATTACAAGCTTGTAAATGGATATGTACAAGGGATGATGAAAATCTATGGTGAGTGTTTAAATTTTTAAATAATTACTACAGTAAAAGACAAATTGCCACTGATTCAGTCCAGAATAGTCCCTTTCCCTTCAAACACACACATCCCACTATTCTTGCCACTTTCTGAAGCAGTTCTGGAAGTCCTTTTTCATGAGTGTCTTTACAAGGTATGATCAAAAATACAGTGAATGCTGCTGCTAAGTGCCATCCAACAGAAAGGCAGGCTTGTAAAAACACTATGATGTGTACCCATTCACTGTATTTCACATTGTACAACTTCAGGTTTTTCTCCAAAGTCAACATGATCATGAAAGGTAAATATTTTGAATCGATTCAAGACATTGAGGAAGCCACCACAAGGCAACTAAATACACTCATAAAAGAGGACTTCCAGAACTGCTTCGGAAAGTGGTAAGAACGATGGAACGATGTGTTCCAAGCAAGAGAAGCATTTTAAATGGGGTGGCAATATATCTTTTACTGTAATAAATTTTTTAGAAATTTAAATATTCATTATATATTGCAGTTGTACTTGGAATAATCACAGACTCTAGCTCGCATGGATGTTTGTGTGCAGGACTGAGCACAGTGCCTGGGATGCAGTATGAACTCAGGAGACAACACGGTGATCAGCATCATTTCTACTTGGCTGTTCACCCACAATGATTAGGACCAAGTCTGACCTAACCAACCAGATCTGGGGCTCCCCCCTAAGGCTGCGTGCAGCACTGTGCAGATACTGAGCCTGCCGCTTGCCAATAAACATCTACAACCAGGCTCTCTCTCCCTACACCACAAGCAACAACAAATGGGAAGAAGCTGCTTGACTGGAATAGCTATTCCACCAACAAAGTGCTTGATTCTGTTCATACTCTGAAAGTGCCTTTTCGGGCAGCAGTGGCAAGAGGAGCCTTCTGACTTGCTTCCAAACGAGAAGGCTGGTTGGTTCTCTGAAATGAAGAGAAGTAGAAACGAGGTTGCATGCCAATGGGGCTTGAGCCTGGCACAACTAGCCTAATGGGGCCCTGGAAATCATAGCCGTCTAGACCCCTCACAGTGGGGACCTTGGAGAGACACCACCATCTCTGCCTTGATGCTTCACTGTTAAGCGGGGTGAGGATCTGCCCCAGACTGTGCTGGGTTCCAGGGTGACTTGTGATCACAGATGGGGGACAGTTTCATCACAGCAGCAGGCATGATGCAGGGGGGCGATGTGTGTTACAGGGGAGAAGCCATTACTCATGGGCTCTAGATTCTTTGTCAGGCTTGGGCCTGGGACGGCCTTTTCCCACTGGCAAATTGTATTGCAGGGTTTTGTTGCCTAGAATGGAATCCCTGCTCTTAACTGGTTGGTGGTGTCACATGGTGGGAAGTGCCCGTGATACAAGCCAGAGCTGGGTTCCAATCCTGCCTGCGCTGTGAGCCAGCTGTGGGGCCCTGGTCAAGTCCGTTCCCTTTCTCGGGTCTGCAGACTCACAGGCCAGTAATGATGCTGATGCCTACTAAGCACTAGTTATGTCCTAAGCCCTATACATGTGTGATTCATTCCATAATCATCCCAAGGTCTAAAGAGACAGGTGTCATGGGCGCCCCTGGCTTACCATGAAGGACTCTGGGACCAAGAAGTGCTGAGTCACAGGATGTCACCCTTTCTAATGAGTGCCTTGATTCTGCTGGACTCCAGAGTCCATGCTTTATTTTACTGAATGAGGATGATTAAATTTGTAGAGATTTCTGGAAATACTGGGACAGTCTGGGATTCTAACCTGGCCATGGAGTTAGCAGTACTGCAGAGAATAATGGTACTCCTTGGAGAGGCTGTTTGGCTTCCTGATAGCTGTCAGCTCCCTAAGAGTCAGTGCCATGCTCTTATCTCTTACTGGACAAGGTCCAGGCCCCCAGGGCCGGGTGCAGAACCAAGGTCAGGGGCAAAAGTTCACAGAATGATTTCTGACTGATAGATTAAGGCAGACAGCTTCATCCATGTACCAACCCCGGAGGCCCAAGTGCAAGACTCTGGCCTTAGCTGCTGCACAGGGCTGTCTCCACGCAGCCAGAAACTGGCTGGGGCTGGACCTCCTTTGCCTTGAGACTTTGGGGTAGTCTGAAGACCGGTGCTCGGGAGCCCTCAGACCGCCAGGGAGGAGCCAGTCCAGGGCCCAGGGTGATCCCAATATGGCGCATCCCACCCAATTTAATAAGAGCCCGGCAGGAGAGGGTATGAAAGTGGAGGGGTGCAGAGTCTATAGGGGTGAGCTGATACAGCACAAGTACAAGCACAAAGCTGGCTAGGCGTATACCCCAGGTCTGGGAGAAAGGACCCTTCCCCAGGAGAAGCCTGCCTGACCCTCTTGCCCACTAACTCCTTCCCTGACATAGCCCCACCAAGCATCCTGCACTTCTTTCTTAATTAAATTGTGGCAAAAGATACATAAAAATTACCAGCTTTGTTTTTAAGTGTACAGTTCAGTAATGGTAAGTGCACTCCCCCACTGTTGTGAAACCAGCCTGCAGAAGTTTCTGCCTTGCAAAACTGAAACTCTGTACTCATCAAACATATGTAGTATGATGGGAAAACATGATCAATACTTAAACTTCAAAAAATTTATTACAGTAAAAGACACATTGCCATTAATCCCCTTCAAAATATTCCCTCCTGCTTCAAGCACATCCTGTTGTTGCCACTTTCTGAAGCCGTTCTGGAAGTAAGTTTTCATGAGTATCTTTAGTTGTGCTTTAGTTGTGCTGTCCTGTCTGCCTCAATATCTTGACTTATTTTGACAGAAGACACATGGTGCCAGATCCAGTGAATAAGATGGATGAGGCCACTCTGTAATGTTTTCACCAGCCTGCCTTTCTGTTGGACAGCACCCAGTAACAAGATTCACCCCATTTTTGATCACAAAACTCACAAACGTGGACTACCAGGACTTCTTCAGAAGGTGGCAAGAATGACATGATAAGTATGTTATAAGGGAAAGGCAGTATTTCGAGGGTGAAGAGTGGCAATGTGTCTTTTGTTATAGTAATTTTTAAAAAATTCTAGCATTCACCATATATATTTTGATTGCATGCTGTAGCTCCTCATTTCTCCCTCTTCTAGCTCCTGGCAATCACTATTCTACCTCTTGTCTTTCTGAATTTGACTACTCTAGGAATCACACATAAGTGGGCTCATAAAGTATTTGTCTTTTTGTGACTAGCTTTATTCAGTTAGCATAATGTTCTCAAGGCTCATCCATGTTGTAGTGTGTGTTAGAATTTCTGTCCTTTTTAAAGACTGAGTAATATTCCCTCATGTGGCCAGACTATAGTTTGTTTATCCTTCATTTATCCAAGAATGCTTGGGATGTTTCCATCTTCGGGCTGTTATGAATAATGATGGTATAAACATGGATGTGCAAATATCTATTCCAATTACTGCTTTCAATTCTCGGGGAGTATATATATGTAGAGAATTTGCTGGATCATATGGTAATGATTAAATTAAAAAAAAGATCTAGCCTATATTTCCTAACTCAGTCATTCCTCATAGGGGCTCAGCTTGGGTCTGCATCTTGCATCTACCATTTATTAACAGGTCACTTTGTTGATTGTGCCTCAGTTTCCTCATAGGTCACAGTGTTCATCTCTAAGGGATGCTGTGAGGACCAAAAGCTGTAATGGGGGCAAAATACGTCCCCATAGCAGGATGGAGGGGGAGCCCAGTGTTGAGTCTATTGCACTGAGGCTTGTAATTGCAGAGGTTGGGAGAGAAGCCCAGGACCCAACCCGAGGACTTGGAGCTCATGGTCCTGATGTGATGCTAGGGTTCCCCAGAGAGGAGGCACAGGACGCACAGACAGGACACCAAACAGCACTTTTCTCACCCGATTCTATTATCAACCCACCAATGAAGTCTCAGGTTGGTGCAAACACATTTGCTTCCTCATCTGCCTTTTCCAACAAACGCATTCTGCCCCCAGGCCTGGCCTCTTCGACAGGCAACCCTAGTGCCTGGATAACACTAAACATCACTGTTTTGATTTCCCCCATTCATCACCACGGTGGCCGTTCTTCATGGCAAGTGACAGCAAGATTTCCACTGATGGCCATGATGCAAAATGACTTTTAAAATAAAATTTACTGGAGTAAAAATAAGGGCAAATCTATCGCAGTAGAAATACTATGAGTAGAACAGGGCAGGTAAAGAGCAGATACGGCAAAATTGTGCAGAGTATGAAGGAAACAGGAGTATGAATTTAAACTCATGCACTCGCTTCCAAACTAGGATGTGTTCGACGAGTGAGAGAAGGTAACGGCTATGCTCAGCGTGACGCCTGAGCAGCTCAGATACCGTGGAAGGACCCTCAGGTCTGGGCACTCCCTGCTCTCCTGCCTCAGGGCCCGTGCTCAGCTCAGAGGCCCAGAAGGGTTTGCTAGGATAGTCTCTTGTGGAGGCATCTACCTGCCAGACAGAGACGGGGCTGCTGAGAAACGCTATCTTTCTGATTTTCATTCCAATCTGTGGAACACTTAACATTCATGAGCTTCTCTGGCAGGTGTTTTTACCTCTCACAACAGTGCTGCACTTGGAAATTATCCTCATTTACAGACAATTATGCCAGGCGCAGAGAGGGTGAGGAACGTGCCCATGTTCGCAAAGCCAGAAGATGGAGAAGAAGCTGGAGTACAATCTAGTCTAACTTCAAATACTATGCTCTCCAACCAGATTTTGGCTGGAAAGAATTCGAGCACCCCTGTTTTCATTCTGGCTGTGATGCTAACTTCATTGGGAACCAAAGAATTACCTTCTCCCGGCGGCTTTTAGACCACTGTACACTAGAATAGGTTTCTCAACCTTTGCCCTGTTGATAGTTGGAGCCAGATAATTCTTTATTGTGGGGCTCTCCGTGCACTGGAGGAGGATTTGCAGTGGCATCCCCAGCCTCTGCCCACCAGATAGCATAGCTGCCTGGTTGTGACAAAACTAAAACTGTCTCCATTCATTGACAGACGCCCACCTCCTGCCCCAGGATGAGGAGTAGCAAAGTCGCTTCCAGTTGAGACCAAGAGGTCTGTGATAGTCTGTGAAGTGTGGTCTCTGGCCAGCAGCATCAGTAATACCTGGAGAGTCGTCAGCAATGCAAACTTCTGTCTAAGAAACCGGGTCAGGCTTGGGGGAGGGGTGGGTTGGAGGACCCCAGTCTGCTGCAACAAGCTCTCTAGGTGATTCTGACGCGGGCTGATATGTGAAAACCACCAGCCCAGGCTGCACATAAAGACCATCAAACTATCTTCATAGTTTTCTTTTTACAAAACAACCTCTATCTTGGTACCATCTCCACCAAATCTTAATTATAGTCAGGTGCCACATAACATTTTGGTCTCTCATGGACTGTACCTGACAGTGGCCCCATAATACTTTAGTTTTTCCTTTTGTGGTACAGGGGATTAAACTCGGGGCCTTTGTACTGAGCTGCATCCCAGGATGAGCTACATCCCTGAGACTAAACTTGCAATCTGCCTGCCTCCGTCTCCCAGAGTGCTGGGATTACAGGCATGTACCACCATGCCTCGCTAATGGCCCCATAATATTATATTGCCTAGTGATGTTGTAGCCGTCTTAATTTGTGGAAATACTCTGTGATGTTTTACAGAAGTGAAATCACCCAGTTAGACCAGTAACCCTGTCATTAAGCAATGCTTGGGCATGGCTGGTGGGTGCTGGTGTTGGTGACTTTTAAGAACTCTCCAAGTAAGTGGTTGCAAAATGCAGTCAGTGTTGAGAACTGCATCTTAGATACTTTCTTTTTGTCTATCTTTACAAAACCACATCTCTTGGTGCTAAGAGTGTAGCCAACACATCTCTAGATGCTGCCTCGAATGTTCACAGCCTCCTGCTCCGCCCAGAGAGGGAAGCCCCGCTCACTTGTTAATTTCCTCCCACTCTGAGAGAATGTGTCCCTCTACTCCCCGACAAAGCACTCAGGACATTTTCCTGCTCACTGACTCTTTCCCCCCCGTCAAGTCTGGAGTTATTAAACCACAGCCCATGGCTGAACCGTCTTATTGATTTTATTGTCAAGAGCCCAGGGATATTCTAATGACATACTGCTCAATAAATGGAAACTGCTGGGGTAGATATTGATAGCGTATGGCACATATTGCCGCAATTCACCGGGCCCCAGTCACTTTGCTGGTTACATGTCATCTGCAAAAGTGCTGTGCTGTGCCCCACAAGCTCTTGTCCCTCCTGCTGATGTGACCTTTTCCATGCACCAAGGATGAAAGAGGGATTATGATAAATGCAATGTGAGTACTACGCATAAGGTCCTGGCTGAGCCTTTTGAATAGACATTATCCTATTTACTCCTCACTGCTGATCCGTGTGGGATGTATTTTGATTATTCCCATTTTACAGACAAGGATATTGAGACTTTGGGTGGTTACCTGACCTGGCCTGCTAGTAAGTTGTAAAACTGAGATTTAAATCTCTGCTTGCTGTTCACGAAAATGAAGACTTTTAAGCAGGAAACTAAACTCTGAAAGGAGATAACAGTTTCTACTGTGTTTGAGCACTTCTCAATGGTTTCAGCTTGAATCAATATTTCACATATTTCCTCCTTCTTGAGCGGTGCTTCCCAACAAGGATACTGTACTGGCATTTGGAGAGAGGCCATTCTTGGGGAGACGGGGTTATCCCTAAAACTGCCCCCAGGGACTGACATTTCCCAGTGTCCCTTTCGGGGACCAGCTGGGTCACCCTTGAGAATACTCATCACGCTGGCAGGCGGAGGGCTTCCTGCCAAGATGGCAGACCTCATTTCTGCCCACACGGGCAGCCACTCCGCAGAGGCAACAGGGCCGAGGGGAGAGGAGCTTGGCTTGGAGAGCAGATACATCTGCTGCAAAGCACGGCTCTTCACACGATGACTCTAAGAGCCTGGGGAAGTTAGAGAACCTCCTGGAGACTCTAGCTCATCATTAGTAAAACAAGAGTAAATATCCACACTCACCTCCCAGGGGGAGTCCATGGAATCCCGGGCTCAGACAGCCTTTGGACAGAGCAGCGCCTCTGAGCCTGGGCAAGTTGGTCTTTTTTCCTGTCTCCTATGCATTCTTTCCAAACTCCACGATCAGAAACCACACACACAGAATCCATGATCACTTTTGTGCCACCAAGTTTGGAGCAGTCTGCTACTCAGGAGCAGTCACTGCAGTAAGTGCCCACCGTGCACCAGGCAGGCACCGTGCTAGGAGTACGTAGGAGAATCATGTATCTGAGACAGCCCTTGTCTGTGTGGAGCCGATTCTCCAAAAAGGGAAGGCAGATATTAAACACGTAAGTGTTACTGGGACTAATACATGATATGAAGAAAATCAGATAAATGGCAGGCGTCGTTACTATTACCTTAAGCAATGACATATGAGTGACTACATGTTCTCTTCTCCCCCTTCCATTACTTCCCACTACACTTCTCCAATCTCTTTCTATGAAGCTGCCAGGGAATTTCCTGTCATCAAACTCCCGTTTCTTTTTCTCAGTGCTTTTTCCTTTTTCCCTTTTCATTTTGAATATACTACTTGCTAGGACTTGTTATTCACAGGTCACATGTTGAAGCCACCACACCCTGTCCTGCAGATGTGACTGTCCTGGAGATGTGCCCTGAAGAGGTGATGAAGGTTAAAGGAAGTCATCTGGGCGAAGGCCTGGGTCGATGGGGCTGGTGCTCCTTGGAAAAGAGACACCAGAGACCTTGCTCCCTTGCTGCCACATGAAGATGCAAGAAGAAGGCAGCCATCTACCTGCCAGGAAGTGGGCACTCCCTGGAACCTGGCTCGTGTAGCACCCTGAGCCTGGATTTGCACCTTTCAAAATAGTGAGACAATACATTTCTGCTGTTGATGCCACCCAGGCTGCCTTAGCTGGTTACAGAGGCCCTGGCAGCACAATACCCTGCTCAAGGTGAACAGGGTGCATCCTTTAGGTTGCTGCTTATTGGTTGAGTGAGATGTTTATGGGGCAAAAGGAAAGGAAGGGCATCCCCAAGCAGAGGGAACAGTGCAGGCAAAGGCCTTGAGATGAACAAGAGCACGGAAGATCAGAGGCAGGCCGGGGCGTGAGATGGGGGTGGGCCCTCTTTTGAGGACTGCAATGAAAGAGAGGGACGAATCCTTACAACAGCTTACTGTCCACACTGGGGAGGGGGACCGCAGGCGGGATGGATGCTGACATTCCAAGGAGGGCTGGGGTGGGAGGTGTCACTTCACAAGCAGGGTGGGGACGAGCAGGAAGCAGGGCCTCTGCACCCTCTTGCAATCTGTGCTCGGCCTGCTGGTCTCCACTCCTGCTTTTTTGACCCAGCGGCTCATGTCTGTAGGCTCTCCTCCGAGCCTTCCTGTCCCCTGACATTTTCATCTCTTTCCTCCCTTCTCCTCTCTTGAAGGGACTCGCAGGCTTAGTAAACACTGCCACAGAAAAGCGCAGCGACTCATCTATTTTTATTACAAATGGGGCCTCTCAAGGAGGAAACAACTCTTATTTACTTCCCAGGGTAAGGGTTTTGACAACAGGTTTATTTTCTCCAACTCTCCAAGGACTAAGTGAGTAACACGCTGAAGTTAACAGTACATTAATTAATGCCAAATTGGTTGGAATTTTCCTAATAAAAATCCTCATAGTAATCACATTATGGGCCATTAACGCTGCCTCCTGATCGTAAACCATAAATATGCTCGGCAGGTACTTGCTTTTTAAAAAGGGACGTTTCCCCACATTGGTGCCCATTTGACGGGTTAATGCTGCCACGTCACGTAATGCAGACAGGAGTCTCCCATTTGTGCATGATTTACTCTATGCTGGCCCCTCCGCCCAGCCCCAGCATTCACACATCAACTCATCTTGTCCCTGCAGCAAGCCTAGGAGTTATGTGCTGCCCATATGCCCCTTTTACAAGTGAGGAAACCGAGGCACAAAAGGAAGGTAATTTCCCAATGGTCAAACAGCTAGTAAGTAATGGAGCTAGGATCGTTGTCCAGGCAGATTAATGTCAGAGTTTTCTGCCATCCTGCCTCCTGAGACAGAAGCACCAGGTCAACCACCAGCCACGGCCATCCTCTCGGCTAACTCCAGGGCTAACAGGCTCTTCACTTTATTTCAACAGTAACAGCAGCAATAGTCAAACCAATCCAATGTTCAGTTTTGCATCTAGCGGGAAGGAAGGATGCTGTTTTTACTTCTGCAGCCCAGAGCCTTGCCCAGTAGCAATGCTGGGGGCACTCAGGACATACTGAATTAATTCCCATGGAAGGAAGAGATGCATATTAAAGTGGACATGAAAGAGAGTTCATGGCCGTGGGTAACGGGCAACATCTCAAGTGCACTGGAGTTGCCAGAGATCCATTTCTCTATTACGGTGACTGCTGGGCCTGCCCTCAGGGTCTGTATAGACTGAGAGCCCAACATTCAGAGAGCTGCAGTCCTGAAATAGAGGCAAGGAGGAGTTCAGTGTAACCCTTCCACCTTTATTTCTTGGTGGCTTCTGTTTTTGTTTACATGAACAATACACACTTGCTGTGGAAAATGCAAGCATACAGAATGATATGAAGAAAGGAAAAAAAAAAGATATTAGAGTGTCCAGGTAGCATCACTGTTAATATTTTAGTGAACATTTTCCCAACATTGTTACACGCACACACATTATATATGATGCCATGCACTCTGCTTTGTCACACACATTCCGTCATCAGCAATGTGCCCCTGAAATTGTTTCCACAACAGCGAACACAGGCCTTCTATCTTCCCGTCTCTTGTCCTTCCTCCCTCCCTCCTTAAATACCTGTAGAGCATCTACCCCGAGCAGCCATTCAGCCAGTCACTGGACCTAAAAACTGATGTTGGATTTGTATCCAAAGAGCTCACAGTGTGGCAAGGGTCAGAAGGGGAGAACAGACAGATGTATTTCACAAAAGATGTTGATGCAGTGGGAGGGAAGTTTGGGCTTCTGGGAAAGCACAAGCTGTGGCCAGGGAATGCGATGCAGACCAAGTCTTTAGATTCCTCTGAAGAACCACAGTGTAGCTGAGATCCAGAACACACTTTTCTAAGAAAATACCTCTCTCCAGCAGAGGAAGGACCTCTTAGACACGGACTAGGCCAGCGATTCCCAACCTTTTTGGCACCAGGGACAAAATTTGTGAAAGAAAACTTTTCCACAGATGGGGCGAGGATGATTGTTTCAAGATGAGATAAGAAGGCCTGCAACGCGGATCCCCAGCATATGCAGATCATAGGAGGATTCACACTCCTGTGACAATCCAATGCCACCACTAATCTGTCAGGAGGCCGAACCAGGGCAGTAATGGGAACACCTATAAATACAGACGAAGCTCCGGCCACTTGCCCACTGCTTACCTTCTGCTGTGTGGCTCAGTTCCTAACAGGCCTCGGGATGGTATCAATCCACGAACCGGGGGTTGGGGAGCTCCGGGCTAGACACTAGATTGGGTCACTCCAGGAGAAGGGGAAAGTCCTCGCTTTTGAGACAAGACGAGGTTCAGACCAGCCTTCACAAGCTAAAACACACACTACTGCAGCTTCTGAAGGCCACTGACAGTGAGAACAACTTCAATTAAATTTAGTCGACTCCAAAAGGAAACACATGTAATGTTAATTTCATGGGTGTACCAATGTGTAAACCTAACAGATGATAGTTAAATGAGAAAGGCAGAGAAATGACATTTGGTTAAACAATGCATCAGTGAGTAGAATTTGTTAAAGCTGCCATTTAAAAAAATATACACGCACAATTGAAAGTTGAGCAAGCTGTTACTCTGGCCAGGCCACCAGGGTGATTTCGATGCAACACTTGAGAGGGGAGGTGGGCAGCAGAGGATGCGGTCGAATCTGTGCCATGCAGGCCAATGCCTGCCGACCTCTGACGCCCTTCCAGTGCCTGTCTGCCTGGGCAGATACAGTAATTTGCTAGTCTCTCCCATTATGATGGAAATCTCACCTTGGGAAGGAAACATATCTTTGCTTCTTTATTTCTTTTTTCTTAAAAGCAACAGATTACGTAATATTCAACGCATGTGAAAATGTGAAAAGTCTGACTTTGTCTTTCAGTCTCCTGGCACATAGTAGACACTTGGGCAATCAGTGTGGAATGACTGGACATTGTACATACTCTTGTCTGCCACCGGACCTTCGTGGCATAATCAACAGCTTGCCGTGGTGCTGGGCAGTGCACAGTCTCGTCTCCTGTCACCCACACTGCTCTCCTGACTTACTGGTTAGGGGTCCTTGTCCCTGCTACCATTCCTCTTCAACATTAACAGAACTTGGTCTTTTGGTCAGTAAAACAACAAGAAGCTGGATTGATTGGGAATAAATGGGACTCTGAAAGATGTTGACCCAAGAAACCATCTGTGCATCAAGCCTGCCAGAAATATAGTATTAATAAAAGCTAGCACTTTGTTAAGCATTTACTAAACACCAGGTATGGTGCCAAACGTGGTTTTGGTTGCATGACTGGTTGCATTTTTTTCCATGCAAACACTATGATGAAGGTGCCATAATTACTTCCAATTTTACAAAGAAAGAAAAAAGGAAGGAAGGAAGGAAGAAGAAGAGAAAGACAGACAGACAGACAGACAAAGAGAGAGAAAGAGAGAAAGAAATAGCGGTTAAGTAAGAAACATACTCAAGATCACAAAGTGAATGGCAAGCTGGGATTTGAACTCAGGCTAACCTAATTCCAAAGCTCATTCCATCTGTCTTCAATGCATTCAGAGCATGGTTCAAATGGCCATTAATGAAAGGAAGGCTTTATGCTTGACTTAGAGCCCTGCAGTCCAGGATTAGTCAGGGCAATGCCAGACTCTGCTGCAGTAACACACAGTCCCTTGATTCCAGTGGGTTGACTCAGCAAAGCCTTATTTCTCACTCTTGTGCTGCTCTGGTAGCTCTTCTGTCCCTCAGGAGCTGACCTGGGGGCTTCCACTTGCACTCTGTCACTTCACACCTAGAGTCCCTGTCTTACAGTACACAGAGAGGGGCAGGGGTTGGCAGGATGAAGTCATACTGCTTGGTCAGGAAGTAACCATCACTTTTCTGCTCATGCCCCTAGTAGGGAGACTGAGTCACAAGAACCTGACCAGATGCTCAGGAATCAGTAAGAAAGAGAACACGGGTCCCTGAGGATCATTTACCATTTATGCCATGGCAACACAGTGCACCATGTGCTAGTTCAGCACTTCTAGACCAGGGGCAATTTTGCCTCCCACCTCGGGGACAGACACAAGATCTGAATACATCTACTGTCAACAAGATTGGGGGATAGAGTGCTACTGGCATCTAGGAGGTGGAAGCCACGGATGCTGCCCAACATCCTATTGTGCACAGGACAGTCCCCTCCTCACAGCAAGAATTGTCCCATTCAAAACGTCAGGGTTGGGGACTTAGCTCCAGTGGTAGAATGGTTGTCTAGCATGCGCAAGGTCCTGAGTTTGATCCCCAGCACCCCCCCAACCAAGAACAAAAACAAAAACAAAAACGAAAACAAAATGTCAACTGAGGTTGAGGAATTCTAACTTGAAACTAGTAATTCTCCAAAGGTTTGCTGGGAATCCGAGTAAAATATGCAAACCTCTGAGCGCCTCCCCTGGGGCCACATCCTAGCAGTATTTGGAGAGCCTCCTCCTGCCTGCCATGGCCACTGTCGGGGACCACACCCAGGGACACCTCGCTGGGAATGCGAATCAACAGCACTGGGTGAGTGGGATGAGGCGCTGATGGAATCACGCAGAGATGCTCCTCAAATGCTTCAGGGTCAGTGCAGGCAGCTGTGTCGGGGAAAAAAGGCTGACATTTGTTAAGTGCCTCTCTCTGTCTCTCTCTCACAAGTCTTGAATTGCAGGGAACATATTCTAAGACTAACCTGTCAGCCGGTGACAACTAAATTACTAACCTCGCCTCCCCCTGTGCCCCGCACCCCTGTCAGATACGCAGCCATATTAAATGGGGATGCTTCTCAGAGATGTGTTACCAGCACCAGGGAAGGTGACCCTTCTGCCAGAAGAGAGCCCCGTGGGCACATGTGCTTCAGAGCACTTACAGTACACTGACTTGTACTGTAAGTGGGGGGACTTGGGCTTGGCTGGAAATGACTGTAAGGGGAGGGAATCGGTCTGATCAGAGCAGCAGGCAAGCACAGTGGACGGGGCTCTTCATCAAACTCACTTCTGCCTTCTCCTTAGTGCTCGTTAGAACCTACTGCCTGGCGTCCTTTGCCGTCAGGTCTGGCCAAGTGGCCACACTTTAGCTGATAAAATGGAAGTGTAAATGATAGCAGAACTTCAAGGCTTGGCCTGTGAACACTTCCTGCATGTGGTCCTCAATGATTTTCCTCCTCCACTGTCTTGGTGCAGAGAGAAAGCAGCTACACACAATAGCAAAACGAATAGGCACGGTGGTCCTATTAACCTTGACACAAAACAGCTGGTGGGCTGGATTTGGCTCTGGGCCATGGTTTGCCAACCCCTGGATTAAGGCAAATCCAGCCTACCAAACAGAGTACATCTTCCAGAAAGAGCCATCTGAGTAATTATTTTACCTTGCATGTCCTCACAAGCCACCAATTCTTATAAAACACATGTACACAAACACCACATGGAGCTGGCCCTCCATTTCCATATTCAACCAACCACAAGTCAAAAATATTTGAGAAAAACTTGAGTCTGTACTGAATATGTACAGATTTTTCGGTAGTCATTACTCACTAAACAAGGTAGTATAAAAACCTATTTACCTAGAATTTACACTGCATTAGGTATTAGAAGTAATCTGTAAATGATTTAAGGTATATGGGAGGAAGTACGTAAGTTATATACAAATACCATACCACTTTATATAATACCATACCACTTTATATAAAGGACTTGAGAAGACCCAGAGGAAATTGAGAGATGATTGCATGTATATATACATTTTTTTGGTGGCACTGGGATTGAACCCAGGGCTTTTCCACTGAGCTACACCCTTGGCCTTCTTTTTTTGAGATAGGTTCTTGCTAAGTGGTCTCGGCTGGGCTCAAACTTGTGACCCTCCTGCCTACCCATAGTGCTAGGATTACATTTTTTCCCTTAATTTATAAATGGGTGTATCTTTGAAATTCCCACCATTTCCTTAAATATCAGCTATTCTCTGCCCTTTAGCCACTGTCTCTCCGGACTATGTCACTTCTCTGTTCCCTCCTCTTTTGTAGGACCAATGCCATAATTTGCAGGACCCACCACAGTGAAAACGTGTAGTGCCTTGCTGAAAGTTTATGAAGACTTTCAAGACAGCAAAAACATACCATTACATCAAATGCAGGCCTTTCTGAGCAGGTGCCCATGGTACCAAGTGCAGAGTGGCGCTGTTCCTCTGCATCAGCGTCAGCCAGACTAGAAAGTTTTCTGATGAACTCGTGACAAGTCCGGAAACTTGCCACCTGCATGCTGCCTGAAGGGTTCCAGGAATGGTTTTACACATCACAAGAAGCAGCAGAAGAAAATAAGAAACCCAATTTTCTTTTAGTATATTACTTGTCAGACGGTGGAATGGGATATAATTATGGTGTGACATTTCCAACAGCAAATATGTTCCAGTGTAAGCAATTAACACCGGTTCTTTTGGCAGGCTTAAAAAGATTACTCAGAGACTGTGGTAAGTTACAATGCCCCATGAATAATAAATAATGCGATAGCACAGCTAAGTTGCATACTAGGACCAAAGTTCAAACTTTCTTGATGAAAATTGATTGGGTGCTGTTAACCCTCTGTCGGCTTCACTTGGCTGAAGCAGACTCAGAGCATGAGTTCTCTGGATTCATCTAAGTTACTTATTTATATTGCTCTGAAGAATATGTGCAAAAACAGGGCTCTGCATGTATTCATTTCAGCTGCTAGAAATCTGCATCAAGTAGTGGGTCTAAGGTGACCCCTCAGACTGGGGACAGACTGGGGACACAGCTTGTACTGAGGCCTGCTGTCAGTGGGTTGTGCTAGTTTAAAGACAAAGTCCTGGGATTCCGAAGAATAATACCAGGATGCATGATCCTATTTTCTCAGCATGTCTTAACATAACCCAACGGAAGGGAGGGCAGCTCCTTCCGACTGCATCTGCACAGGCTGTGATCCTCAACAATCAAGACCACGGGGTACACCAGCAGTCATTCACAGGCACACATACCACAGAGAGGTAGTGGAGACCATGGTTAGGTACAAGGGCTCAGGTACCAGCTTTGTCACCCTTGGCACCATCTGCTGATGATTGTCTGCTGGGGACAAAGTGTCCCGTGCCATGAAGATGCTCAACAGCATCTCTAGACTTTACCCACTAGAAGCCAAGAGCATTTTCCCCTCAGTGGTAAAAACCCAAACTGTCCCCAGACGTAGCCAAGTGGTCCCTGAGAAGACATAAGTTTGGACACAGGTCCATCACTGTGAGGCCTGGAATAAGTGGCTTCATTGAACTGAACCTCAGTTTCCTCACATGTCAAATGGCAAGAAACAGCCCAGCTTATAGACACACTGTAGGGAGGGGAGATGATAATGTGTGCCAACTGCTTAGACCTGGCGGTCATCATGGTGGCCAAAGAACTATCTACCCTGCTCCTTCATCCCCCAGGGAAAGGTTGACAGTAAATGAGAAAGACAGCTCCTTCCAGTGGGATTCTTTCCTAATCTAAAACTATTCCCGATTGGCAGGATTAGTGAGGGACAACAGAAGAAAGTCATTACTGAATAATCTCCTGCACATTTCATAGTCAACACAGCACTCATATGATCCTTGTAATCCAGTTAGGTGATGCAGGAAGCTATATCTTAATTTCTGACTTTACTGTGACTCGCCTGGTTGCAAGCAAACCTTGTTTAATAAGGTGTCCCCTCAAACTCGGGGTGATGCATACAAAATGAGCCCTGAATGGCCATGGAGGCTGGGGTGGAGGGGAGGAGCTTATTGCTACCTAAAAGACTTCCTGTCTCAAACAGTCAGTGGGCAACTCAGAACCCCAATGTCCTTATCACTGAGACTTGTAACTGGAGAAGACTTCACCTCCGCTTTTTTCCATCTACTTTGCTCCTCCTGACTTGTGAGTGCTGGGTGGGCCGTCTACCTGTGTGGTGACTGGAACTCATCCAACAAAAGGAATGCCAGTAATTTTTAGATTGTTGTCATTTATTGGTGCGTACCTTCTATCTAGCACAGTCCCAGGCACTCCACACACACTATTACATTTGGCCCCAAAAGATATTGGGTCGTGCAGACCATACAGCGAAGAGGAAATGGTTTTTGCATCGATTCTTGGAGATTCCTAATGTATATTTACTCTTGAAAGACTCCGACAAGTCCTGCAGCTAAATAAAACCTTGCTTCCCTTTACCTCACTACCAGTTCCTAAATGTATTCTACTGTAGAAACCCACTGATTGAGCAATAACCCCTAACGTGCTTCTGAAATAACTGACAGTGCCTAACATGAACTGGACAATTACTGCGTGTCAGCCTTGTGCTAGGCATCGCACACATACTGAAACCTTGTCCCTTCCAGGTGTGCTGGTGGCAGGCGGTGTGGTGTGGAGGTGGAGCACAGGCTCAGGAGCCGGGTTGCGGGCTTCGAATGGGGAGGCGCACTATCGAGCTGTGTGACCTTGGTCGGGGCCTTCATAACTCACAGCCTCGATTTCCTGACCTTTCAATGGGAAGATGTTTGATTCCCACATCAAGGCAAGGGTCCCGAGTCTCCAATTAGATAAAATACTTACAAGCTTTACAGGAAGTTCTCAGGAATGTGGAATGTTGATTGGTTAATGTTGGAAAAGATGGTGGTGGTGGTGGATGGCGATGATGGTGGTGGTACTGGTGGTGATGGTGGAGATGGTAAGTGGTGATGGCGGGTGACGGAGGTCATCTGGCAACGGCGTGGCCGTGGTGGTAGTAATGGCGGTGGTGATGGTGGCAGTGTGGTGTGGAGGTGGTGACGGTGGTGGTGCTGGCCACAGTGTGGCCACAGTGGCAGTAATGGTGGTGATGATGACAGCTGTATGGTGGTGCAGGTGGTGTCGGTGGCAGTGTTAGTGATGGTGGCGATGCAGGCACTAAGCTCTTTCTGGACCATCCTTCCTTTTCCGTCTTGGCCTGGTGAAAGGATATCTACACCTCCTTACTGTGCTCAAAGACAATCTCATTTTCCATGATGGCCTCCTTTGGGCCTGATTCTTCCTTTTATTTTTTTAGCGATAGCAAATTCTGTAAATATCTTTACCATACCACTGTCTGCCAGGTCAGGATTCTGTCTCTGTTTATTTCCTCTACTCTGGAGGTGCCCCCTCCACTCACCTGGCACCTACAAAAAATGGTCACTTAATAAATACATGCTGACATTAAATGGCGTGGATGTCTAGGGCGCTAGAATTTCCAAACTGCCTCCACCAACTCAGAAGGAAAAATAGGAACAGAAACAAACTCAGTAGCAATCATGCATCTCTTCAAGGAAACCTCAAGGGCAACTCACTCAGGATGGGCTGGAAGGTGGGCTTCAGTGCAGGACAGATGCTGACCCTCCTGCTGGAAACAGGAACGATGGTGCTGAGCCAAAGGAGGGCTTGGGACAGAAGCACCCTGTGATGAGGACTTATGACTGCAGAGACGAACGCGTCCTCCACACAGAACTGCAGGAGGCAGGAGCGGCACCGGGTACCCGGCATACCAAGCGGCTGGTGGACATGCCTCGCTTCAAAGCAGAGGTGGCCGCTGGCAGATCCTGGGCTCAGCCAGCCTGCAGACAGGCTCTCAGGCTCACATACTGTTTTGCTTGTTTGTTTTCAATTAAAATGTTGTCAAGTTAAATCATGAGATTGCAGATAAAAATCCAGATTTCTTACTAAAAATAAAAATATTGGAAGAGCGAACAAGCCTGGGCCTGCAGTCCTAGCAGGACTGTCTGGAGCTTTGGGTGAGAGCCGTGCAGCTAGGTCAGCTCAGCCTCCACCTGCCTATGCTGTGCACTCACGCCCTGCCTGGCCCCATGTGGATGCTGTGAGCCTTGCTTTAAAGAACACTAATACATGAAGGGCTAACCTTGTACAGGTCAAAGGCATGTTGTGTTCTGGGGCACAACAGAATGACTTCAAATTTTGGTTCCGCCTTTGGCTGGCTGGTGACCCCATGTCAGGTACTTGCTCTCTCAAAGTCCCAGATTTCTCATGGGCCAAGAAAGGGTCGTATTGACAGTGGCTACTCTATAGCGGTAGATTCAACAAGACTACACCTAGGAAATGAATGTTGAGTAATTCCCATGGGAATCCGCAATGGGTGGGGCTCCTGTCACCTGTTTCAACAGTGAGATGGGTACTGTTAACTCCCTTCTCTGCATCTGCCAGAGGAGAGATTTGGGATTGGAGAAATTGGTGACTTCTCCAAGAATCCCAAGCTTGTGACAGAGTCTAGATTCAAATGCAGAGAGCTTGTCCAGTGCGCCCAAGCCCATTGCCACTGCCAGTTCTAGATGTTTCGCTGCAGCCAGTAGCAGATCATCCCTCCAGGCTGGCCTCGATGCAGCTCCAGGGCACACTTCTCCTCCTGTGAATGTAACTGCTCAGAATGTCCTGGCCTCTCCCCCCGCACTGTGGGCAACTCAGAGTCTCAAGACACTAACTTCTGCACAGCTATCCAGTCTACCTGTGAATAATGAATAAGTGCCTAATGAATTAATAAGCCCGATGAATAAATAAGCACAAGAAAAATCAATCAAATCCACTATTGGATACAGAGTCAATAGAAACAAAAACAATTTAATAAAATCAGCTCACTGACTATGTTTTCTGACATCTCTAAACTCTCTCCTGGATCATTATAGATTTCATAGGAGCCCTCAAAGCGCTCTCCACGTGGGAATCCAGCAAGTTGAGTCATGTGAGAAATACAAAGAAAATAAACCATTTTCTTTCCTCCCCAAACCTAAAGCTGGATTCTACCATGGGCAAAATGAACTCGGCGCTGGTTGGTGCACGTCCACAGTAAATGGTTACCAAGCCCGCAGAGCAACATCTGTCTGCAAGGCTGCGTTAGTTATTATCCTATCATAATAAAACAGATTATACTCTTCGTAATGAATGCGGCCATAATGGTTTGCTGGCAGTTTAATCAATGCATTTCTCAGCTGCAATTGAGCAAAAATAGGTAACAGAGGCTCATTTGATCTACATTTTTATTAATTTGGTACCATTTGTCTTCTGGTTATTTTAATGATCTCTCATGAGGAGAAAATAGGGAAACTTCCTGGGGAAAAAAAAAGAAAGTAGAGTCATCTTGCTCCTTTTTCTTCATTGCTTTTAGTGTGGGAAGAATTTATTCCAACCCAGTGTGGGAACAGAAGTTCCTGGTTCCAAATTAAATGTATTTCTGGGTTTCAGAAAGAAAAGCTCCTTATCTCAGCCAAGTCAGATGAAGCTATTCAAGTCATACTAAGATTAAGGGTGTTAAAAGTGACTCAGAGGTGCTGGGGATTTAGTGCAGTGGTTAGAGTGCTTGCGTTGCAAACACAAGGCCCTGAGTTCGATCCCCAGCACCAAAAAAAAAAAGAAAGAAAAGAAAAGAAAAAGTGACTGAGAGGCTGCACAGGTGAATCGCTGCCATTACTGCTCATTTTCTGGGACCTATTGTATGCTAAGCACAATGCTGCCTGAGGGTTTCTTGCCAGTTCTCCCATTCTGCAAAGAGAAGGGTACTAATATCCCCATTTACAAAAGGGGTTCAGAAAGGTTGGTTGACTTAAATAAGGTCGCAAGGCAAGAAAGTGGCAATGATGGGCTGTGAACTTGGAGAACCCCATCTCAGTGTCTCTTAATATTCCTTACGCACATGAGATGGACTGTTGTTCTGCAGTCACAAAGCTGTGCTGAATCACGGTAGAAATTATGCATTCGGGATACTGAGTGGGGACTGTGACAAATGCTTTCTTAGCAGTTTCTTTCAGGACCGTGTCTCTCTAGATCGTAGCTTTCAGGCTTAAAATGCATTTGCCTCGTGCCTGCAACTGTTCAGGCAGAACGCAGAATGCTGGTACATTTGTACCCTGAGTGTCCTCTAAGTCCGCAGCCCTCTGTCTTGCATCCTCTGGCATTCCCTGGCATGTAATTGCATCGCCCAGTGTTTTCCATGTGTGCAGGCAACTGGCCCAAGCCTAATTCCAGGTGTCTCCTTGCCCACTTTTAACTACAGACGTCATTTTTATCAGAGATCGTATTTATGGGGAGTAGGAGGGACCAAAATCATAAAGGTATGGGAGGGATCCAGAGAGGAAACAGAGCCCACTGGCTGAAGAAATGGTTTTAATGCTCCTTCATCCTGGGAATCCTGGAGTCTTGTCCCTATCTACCTGAAGTGCTGGTCCCCTGACATCCTGTCAACAACAGTGAGATGCAAGGTCTACAGGGGCCAGGCAGGTAACCTCACGAGTAGGGGAGGCTGGTGTGAGACCACGTCCAGTGCCGAGGACCAGCAATGAGCCAATCCATGTCCCATCACACGGAAGTGACTCCTTTCAGCAACAATGTTACATGTGGCACTGCAGACATAAGAATGCCAGATCCTGCCATGTATTTCTGGAGACTCACATCATGGAGCGCCACTAAAAAAAATAACATAAATTGGTGTCTTTAACAACAACAATCTGTTGTCTGACAGTTCTGAGGCTGGACACTTGAGACCGAGGTGCCAACAAGCCCGGTCCCTTCTGAGACCTGCATGTGAGAATCTGCTCCAGACCTCTCTATTAGATGCTGGGGGATGGCCGGCAGCCCCTGGTATTCCCCGGCACATAACTGCATCAGCTCAGTCTCTACCTTCAAGTTTCAGTGATGTTCTCCCTGTATGCACATCTGTCTGTGTCCAAATTCCCCTTTTTATAAGGATACATTCATACTGCATGCGGGTCTACTCTAATGACTTCATTTTCCCTTGATCGTGTGCAAATATCCTATTTCCAAATGTCATGGTTTAGATGTGAAATGTGCCCTAAAAGTTTTGTGTTCAAAGGTGGGATTTTTGGAAGGTGATTGGATCATGGGGCTTTATGTTTATCAGTGGATTAATCCATTTATGATTCATAGCTGAGTGTGTTGTTAGGAGGTGGGGCCTGGGACTTAACCTAGAAGGATCTATTTTTCATCCCTGGCTCCTCTCTCTCTCTCTCTCTCTCTCTCTCTCTCTCTCTCTCTCTCTCTTTCCTTCCTTCCTCCTTGCTGTCATGGGGTGAGTACCTTTCCTTTGTCATGCCCTTCCACCATGCCATTTCTGACTCAGAGTCAGCCAACCATGGACTGAACCCACTGAAAACCATGAGCCAAAATGAACCTCTCTTCCTTTAAATTGTATGCATCCAGTACTTTGTTCTAGTGACGGTAAAGTGAGCAGTACAGCAAAGAAGTCCACACTGACAAGCACCAGAGGTTAGGGCTTCAACATCTTTTGGGGCCTTGATGCAGCCCACGATACCCACTGAGCAATGCAGTACTGGGTCCTGGAACTCTGGGAAGAGTCTGGATGTGGGAATCACCAGCATTTAAGCAGCTATTGGATACAGAAACAATTCTAGAATTTCACTTGGGATTTAAGGAATTAAAGACCCAAGAATATGCAATAACATTGTCTTGATCATAAAGCCCTGACACACCTCAAGTTTTAACACCTGTGAGGTAGAAATAATGGGACTCAATAAACAATCTTGATTATTGGAATAGCTCCAGAGTCATTTCAGTATATACTGGGGTTTTCAGTATATTTCCTCCCATTCTAAGTCTGGAAAGCAATATGAAGATATACTAGAGAAATTATTACCATTATTATTATTTTTTTTGAGTTGGATTTTTCTCACCAGACAAGTTGGGGCGATTCCCTCTGTTCCCTCCCCTTCCCACACACAGCACGATCTCAGCTGAAGAGATCAGTGAAGTTCAAGGCCGACGATCACTGCCCTTTGTCCTGACAGGCAGCGGACTGGTTCTGCAGACTCTTTCTCATGGCTTCAGGAAGTGCACGAGTAATTAAACTGAGCCGCTTGGGTTTCAGATTAGCTGTGAAGTGTGCCTGTGGCAAAGGTCTCTTCCTTCCTGCAAGACGCTGAGGTGTAATTAGAAGCCGGAGACAGCACTCATCAGCATTTCTTACCAGTGTTTCTGAAGGATGATCTAACATTCATTTGGGCCCCACTGTGCTCCCTGTGAGACTGTGGTAGTGCCAATGCTGTGTGCTGTTTGCTGGCAAAATCCAGAGGCTTTCCTAAAAGTGTACCTGGGTGACACTGTGGGTTTAGTTTGTTCTGAATATTTTAGCCAATGGCCCAGGTACGAGGCACCAGTAGACTGGTAAGTCTTTGTCCTTATTTTCAAGTCAGTATCAAAACACTCCAGGTGTGAGGCCAATTCCAAATCCCACTGAAGGTCACTATCCATTAGTCATTCAACAAACATCTGTTCAGCATCTGGTATGTGTCAGGTCATCCTACCTTCTTACAGCATTCTTCCAGGGAATGCAGGGTATGTGGGGCATAAAATGGAGGGTTTTTTGGTTTTGCTTATGTTTTTTTGCTTTCTAATGAGGTACCATCAGAGCATTTTCCACCTCACCTTTCCATCCATCCACCCCATCCCTGAACGTCAACTGAAATGGCACAAAAATAAACTTTAGTTGCTCCTTGTTAAATTTGTAATTTATCCATATTAGTCGGTTTGGAAGGCAACAGCAAACGTGTAAAATGTTTGAGTACACACTGGACACAGCAAGCAGGCACTTTCAGCATTTATCCGAGAAGCAGGGTCAGCACACGTTCTCTGCAAAGGGAGGGACTGTGAGCAGTTGAGGGTCTGGGAGCCACACAGTCTCTCTGCTGCAGCTACTGAGTGCTGGCCTTGAGGCTGGACAGCGGCCACAGACAACCCACGGACAAATACATGCACGTGGATGTTACTTTACCGGAGCAGACGGACAGCTGTCTTTGGACAGAGGGTTCCCGACAGGGAATCAGATGCGGGGTTCAGTATGCTCTCGGACCCCACTAAGAGAAAATTCCACATTTCTTTTGATGGCCTCCAGATCCCTGCATGGTTAGGGCCCTGGCCTCCTCTTTGTTCTCATTGTCTGCCTGTGCTTTTCCTCGTTCACTATTTTTCTCCGGCCTGTCCCTCTTTTCTGTTTCCTGGTCACACCAAATGCTTGGTGACTTCAGAACTTTTGCAAAGCTGTTCCCTCTGTTTCAAAAGCTTCACCAGAACTGGACTTCTTCTTTCTCAGTTTCTCCCACTTCTACGGCTTTTGCAAAATAGTCATGGAGTTTACGTTACTCCAGATGCCGTAAATTCTCCATCTCAATCAGTCGCTCTAAGGAACAGTCCAAGTGTCTTCTTTAATTCCATTCCATCCTTCATCTCTACAGCCAATAAACTGCTAAGTTCTGCCAAATTTGCCCCAGAATTGTTCTTAAGTCCAACGTGTCCTATTTCTTACATTGAACTCACTGTCATTTCTAACTAGGCAGGACAAGCCCAAAGGCATGCTTACTGGACTCTTTGCCTGAACACTTGAGCCCCTCTTATCTATCCAACTATTCATCCATCTTCCTGTCTGTTCAGTTCACTCATGTTTCTACCCATCCATCGTCCATCCATCCATCCACCCAGAGCATTTACCTTGTGCCAAAATAGGTAAAAGGAGGGGGGCAGAAACAGAGACAGAGAAGAAAGAAAGAAAGAAAGCAAGAAAGAGAGAGAGAGAGAGAGAGAGAGAGAGAGAGAGAGAGAGAGCGCGAGAAAGCGAGAAAGCAAGCAAGCAAGCAAGCAAGAAAAGAAAGAAAGAAAGAAATAAAGAAAGAAAGAAAGAAAGAAAGAAAGAAAGAAAGAAAGAAAGAAAGAAAGAAAGAGAAAGAAAGAAAGAAAGGGAAAGAAAAAGTAGGACTTGGCCTCCTGGAAACTTGAGTCTAATTTGGAACAGATATGCTACACAAATGACCATATAAATACATGTCTATTACAAACTGCAGTAAATTTTTTTTTTTTTTGTTACGTAGAGGCTTCACCTAGAAAGCATAAGTGGATTTAAACTCAGTTCCAAGAAAATAGCATAAGCCCCAAGCATGGACAGGAGAACAGGGCTCCGCACAGGGAGACAACTGAAGCCCGCCTTCTCTATGGGCTGGGTCAGGACAGCGGAAGACATTCCTAGAGAAGGAGATGGAGCTGATCACCGTGAGCCTCAAAGGCCACTGTAGGGGTGCAGACTCAACACGTGCAAAGGGCAGCCTTGGGTGGGCTATCAGCAGAGCAGCAACACAATTCAAAGAACACCTTAAGTGGAGCTCTGGATACAGAATGGAGAGTCACTTGGATGGGTGCACCAGGTGGACATGAGAAGAGACATTAGGGCTATATTGTCACAGCTGCAGGGGATGCTGGTGCCCTGGCCAGGGAAGCTGCAGAGGAGCCAGCGAGCAATGGACCAGTGTGTGAGTCACGATGCAGAACCGAAGGACCACCGTGCCAGATGAGATGTGAAAACTGAGAACCAACTTTTTAAATCTCTTCTAAAACAAGCCTGGCCAACCACCTTCGGTCTCCTGAGTTCCCCAAAAGGGACTAGTGCAATTAATAATGGGGCCAGTAACAAGATGGTTGGTGCTGAATGACTTCCTCTTCTCTGTATGCTTTCTATGCACCATCACATTTGCTAGAACCTGCAAGGCAGGTGCTGCCATTAACCCCACTTTACAGATGGCAAAAATGAGGCATGAAGATTTAAGTAGCATGCTTGAGGTGCCATAGCCAGTCCCTGTTAGAATAGGATTCAACTCTAGGACCCTAATGATTACAAAAGGCAGAACTCTTTCTTCCATTCTAAATTTCACAAGGATACTGCCCAATGCACTCGGAGCCACAGAACCCCAGTGCTGAAACCCCACCTCCCCAGGAGGCTCATAGGATTCCAGATGCACAAATAAAGTCTGAGGCTGAGCTCCACTGATCTGCCGGAGTCTTTATTGCTCTACAAATGCATTATTAATCAGCCACTAGGGCCCTCCCCATTGAGCCTTTTAAATTACAGTTAAATTCCTTGATAGCATTCCATGCACCTAACAGTGCAGTTCTTGTGTTCCCAGCAATAAACAAGGCAGGGAGGGAGGCCTGGAGAACCAGGTTAATTGCTCTTTGAGGTCTGGGCTCAGAAAGCAACAGTGCCTCTAAATTCTCTGGGTTCCCCACTGCAATGTTAATGAAGTCTGAAGACAAACAGCTGAGCGGAGCAGCATCAGGAGTGAGACCCACGTTCTGCCATGCCTGGCCGGGCTGCCTCTGCTTTGCTGCCACTCAGGGTCACCTTGGAGGGGCCCTGTCTCCTGTGAGTTTTCCTGGGAGTGGATGGCTGGTGGTAGGGGGGTATGAGGCAGCATCTACACTGTGCCACCTATGTGGGCAATAACAAGATTGACTTTGGGAGGGTATGACTGGGTGGGGCAGCTGAGTATCCTACCTTCCACAATTGTCTTCTCAAACTACTAAAGTTGGAAGGACACAGCAGCCCACCAGCTCATCCTAAAGCACAGGTCTGCAGACTATATAGAGCTGTGGGCCAAATCCGGCCCTTTGCAAAGGATTGGTTATTAAAATACAGTCACACCCATTCATTTGCATATTGAGCTGAGTAGTATAGAAGAGAGTCCTCATATCCTGCAAATAATTATTATCAGGCCCCTTATGGAAAGTCTGTCAATCCCTATTACAAAGTATAAGTCAGATCATGCCACTGTTCTGAAAACCCAAAGGCTCCCTACTATCTTATAATAAAGGAGAAAGGACTCATCTAGAATGAATCACCTTGCAGGAAGATTCCTTCTCTGTGAAATTGGGAGAATGAAGATGCCTCCAGTATAGGGTCAGAGTGAAATTTAAGTGAGAAAATATGTGCTTGTAGAAGAGCTAACTTTCAAATGGGCTGATACAACACATCTAACATAAAGTTGACTGTCGTATCCATTCTCAAATATACCACACAATGCTGTTAAGTATGTTCACATAGCTGTATAATCAATCTCTGGAACTTTTTCGTCTTGCGAAACTGAAATATTCTTTCCATTAAAAAAGAACTCTTGGAACAAGACAAGGCTGTCCACTATCACCACTATTATTCAATATAGTTCTAGAAACATTAGCAAGAGTAATCAGGCAAGAGAAAGAAAGAAAAGGGATAAAGATAGGAAAGGAAGAAGTTAAACTATCATTATTTGCAGATGACATGATACTCTACATAGAAGACCCCAAGAATTCCACCAAAAAATTCTAGATTTAATAACTAAATTCAGTTGCGTAGCTGGATACAAAGTTAACACCCAAAAGTCAATAGCATTCCTATATACTAATAACAAACTCACTGAGAAAGAAATAACAGAAGTTATTCCGTTCACAATCGCATCGAAAAAAATGAAATACTTAGGAATCTATCTAACAAAACAAGTAAAAGATCTTTTCATTGAAAACTACAGTACTCTAAAAAAGGAAATTGAAAGAGATCTCAGACCATGGAAAGACATCCCATGTTCGTGGGTAGGAAGAACCAACATAGTGAAAATGGCCATACTTCCTAAATTACTATACAGATTTAATGCAATTCCAATCAAAATTCCAATAACATACTTCACAGAATTAGAAAAGGCAATCATGAAATTTATCTGGAACCAGAAGAGACCAAGAATAGCAAAAACAATTCTGG
>PVJO010013287.1:0-52373 GCA_004026905.1 Hystrix cristata
GTGTGTGTGTGTGTGCATGCCTCTCGGGACTCGTGATGTATACATACATGCAGGTATCTGTGTGCCTGAGTGTGCTCTGTGTGAGTGTGCACACGGCTGTCTCTGTGCACACGTAGGAGCACGTGCGTGTGCATGAGTGAATGCCTTACTCCATTTTCTGTTGCTGTAACAAGATACCTAAAGCTGAATACTTATTAAAGCTCACAGTCTGGGAGTCAGAAGTCTGAGATGGGTGGCCTCATGTGTTTGGTTTCTGGTGTAGCCTCTTCCTCTGGGTCACAAGGAGGCAGAGAAGCAGAAAGGGCGATGGTCACATGCAGCAGGGGACTAGCCCTCACTTGGGGTGGCCTGGCTCCATGACAACCCACTGCTCTCGGCAGAGCTACCTGTGTTCCCAGGAGAAACACAGCAGTCCCTTTGGAGGGCGGCACCCCCACGGACCCAGTCACCTTGCACGGATCCCACCTCTTAAAGGTCCCACCCCCTCCCAGCACCACCATGCTTCCAGGGCCTGGACCCCTGGGGACATGCTCAAAGTCCATCCAAGCCATAGCACTGTGCTTGTGTGTCCCTGTGTGTGCATGTATGTGGATGTGTTTGGCCCCCCAAAGATGCTGGGCACCGGGCAAAAGCTCTGAGGCGGGTGGACATGGTGTGATGAGGCTTAAGATGAAAAGTTTCCGGGTCAAGCCGGCGGGGCAGCTGGAAGGGCAGGCGAGGTGGTCAAGGCCGGGAGCTGAGGGCCCTGTAATGCAGGACGAAGAGTTTGAACCTTGTTCAGGAGGCCAAGTGAGTCACTAGAGGGACTTCCTTGGGATTAACAAAGGCAAATTTTCCCCAACCATTTCAGGCCAGCACAGGGAGCAGCCCGAAAGGTGACCGGGGTAGCCCAGAGGCCTGCTCTGCACCTGCCCAGGTGAGCGAGGAGGGACCCCGGATATTTCCACCCTGAGCTTCCCAGAGGGGAAGCCTCTGCAGTAAGAACAGAATGAGCGGGTGGTGACCAGATGCTGCAAACGAAATGACTACAAAACAACAGAAATCCTCCAGAAAGACTTAAAAAAAAAAAAAAGGAATTAAGATCAGATCAGAGCGGCTCTGGGACATCAGCCGCTGAACACGCAGGACCTTGGAGTCCTTGATAATACACACTGAGGGAAATCCGCCCCAGACTTCGAACACATCCAGAATATAAAGACCAAGTGCGCTCAGGGCTGGCAAAGAGGCGGAACACCTGGAGGTCTCCTACACTGCAGGCCACTTGGAAACTTGACCACCATGTTGGGAAACCCTGCAGCAGGTTGTTCACAGTCTGCTGGTGACTCGGCCACCCACTCTGGTACCACCGCAGGGAAATCAGAGTATGCAGCCTCCCACATCTCACACAGTAGTGCACAGAGCAGCTTTGGTTGGGATAGCCCTGAGCTGCAAACCACCTGAGTTCCATCAACAGGAGAGCAGAGAGCAAAGGCCTGGGGTCACAGTTGTCCGGCTGCAGGGCAGTAGACAGCTCTCGGGGACCCTGAGACCCCAGTTCTGGTCTGGCTCCTCTGCCAGTTCCTCTGAGTGCCCTTTTGTAATCACCATCTCCTGTTGGAGCCTTGGTTTCCTTTTCTGTGACACGGGCTGAGTGACTTTTCCAGCTTCTCCGAATGTGGGCAGGATCCATGTGGTGTGACCAGGGAGGCTCCCAGCAAAGCATAATGGGGCTCTGCACCAAGGGCAGGAAGGTGCTGGTGTCCAAGCAGCCCCAGGGGCCCTGCCACTGGCCATGGTGGGACAAATTCTACTTGCCTTGCTCCAGAAACCTGGCAGACCCTGAGTTGCGTGGATAGACAGGGAGCCCACAGGCAGCGGTAGGGCCTGGGGCTGTGGCCCCGTCCCCTGAAAGGCCCGGATGTTGGTGCAGCAGGTAGGGTCAGGGGTCATGTTTAAATGCGGGGGAGCTCAGAGAGTGCCTCCTGGCCACATGGCTGTGCAGGTGGCGTGGGCGGGCGGTCCCTTGGATGCTCTTGGGGCAGAATGACAAGGCCCTGGTCACTCATCTGACCAGTCATGCCAGGACAGTCTGAGAGGACAGAGAGGAGGGACAGGGACTCGGGGTGACTTGGGGGAGATCCCAAAGCCTGGGACAGAGTCCAGGTAGAAGGCCGGGGGCCCTGCACATGGACATGAGTGGGTGAAGGCTGGCTGGGCAGCCACAGCTCCTGTGCCCTGCCTGGTGGCCAGGTCCACACTGAACTAGCCCTTGCTCTGCAGCCAAGGCGGGGGCCCCTGCTCTTTCCGAGAGTTCCCACTTCAGATGTGATCTCACGCCAGCCTCAGTGGTGTCTGTGTGGCCCTTAGGACTCCTGCCATCCACACTCTGAGCTCCTGGGGCTACACTCCATCCACTGAAGAGCCCTGTGTCCAGCGTGTGCAGAAACTCAGCTGCAGTGTGCTAGGAGGACAGTGAATGGTGGGAACGGATGAGAGGAACAGCTCTCCTCCCTGGATAACAAGTTGCTCCCACCAATAGTCTGCGCCTTTTGTCTTCTTGCTGCCTCCATGGTCCCTGCAGACACCCAAGTCTGCAGACACTCAAGTCCCTTTAATAAATCGGTGCTGGATTTGCCCAGAAGTCGGGTACATCCTTCTGGGCATGGGAGATCATTGGTAGATGTCTTATAATACTGGATGCAGTGTAAATGCCAGCGAACTATTGTTACACTGTATCACTTGGGAATAATGACAAGGAAAAGCCTGCGCATGCTTGTACAGATTTTTTTTTTAAAAAACATTGTCCATTCATGGTTGGTGGAATCTGCCAAGGTGGAACTGCAGCTTCGGAAGGCAGCTGGTCCCCACGTAAAGGCAGAGCGTGTATTGATTCTTAACATTGAGGTGGGTTGGGGGCAGTGGGTGGCTGAGCTGCATCTTCTGATCCTGAAGCTGCGATCATGTTTCGAGGGAGCTGGGTCCCAGCTGAAATCTGGGACCCTCTCCTGAGCTCTCGCGGCTGTTAAGGCACCACATCTTTCTGCTGCGAGATACACGAGGGTCTCTCACTTCCAGACTGCTTTTAAAGGACTCACCTGATTACCTCAGGGTCTCACTTCCCTTTTTGGTTAGTTCAAAGTCAGCTGATTTAAAGTCAACTGACTGGGGACCTTGGTTACATCTGTAGAAATCTCTCCACCTTTCCCATATAAAGAAACCTAATGACAGAGTGACGTCCGCCACAGTCCCCATCCCGCCCACACATCCATATAGGTGTGGGTGCGCCTGGGGCAGAGAAGTCCAGAACCATCTTAGTTTTCCACCAAGCATGCTCTGCATGGCGCTGAGCCTGAATCCGGGTAATGAGTAAATCAATCAAGGATGGCATGAAAGTGGGAGTGTGGCATCTTCCATCCCCCTATGACCTTCCCGGGGCCAGGGGCACATCAGACACAGCACAGAAGAGTTCCCATGGCAACCAGGGGTACCTAGGATGCTTTAAATGCCCACCTGAAGGAGTGAGGGGGAGGTGGTGTATCTGTCCATCCCTCACGCCTCTGTGCCACTGTCCCCACATCTCACAGCAGCAGCACCCAGGAACCTGAGGTCTGAGACTCCTGGCTGTGAAGTCTTTGGCAAGGGCTCCTGCCTTCTGTGTCCCCATCTGTAACATGAAGCTCAACCAGCACTGCCTGGCCAGCATTTAGAACAAAGCCCAGTGACCTTCCAGGTTCCAGAAGTTACATTTTTGTCTTTACAAGAAGGTTATGAGGCAGGTGCTATCGCCACACCCATTTGGCAGCTTGGTAAACTGAGGCACAAAGAGGCTAAGTCATATGTACAAAGCTTTCAACTGGACCCAGACAGTCCAACTCCACATGTATTCAAGGGGCCTCCCTCCCTCACTACCATCACTGGAGTCCTTGGGCTGGGAGTGGTGAGTTGAAGACCCAAGCTCCACGTGTGCTATGTGACCTCCGGCAAGCACCAGGCTTCTCTGTTCTGACTACTGTGATGATGTCCTAGGGCTGTCACAAAACGCCCACAGACCGTGTGGCTTAATGGGCAGGAATGTATTGTCTCCAGTTCTGGAGGTCGGAAGTTCACTGTCAGTGCCTGGCAGGGTCATTTCCTTCCTGGTTCCTGGGTCGTGGGAGAAGGGTCTGCCTTCATGCCCAAGTTCCAGTGTCTCCTTGGGAAGGACAGTGTCCGGCAGGGCTGCACAGAGCATCCCAAGGCCTGGGCCAGCGAGCCCGTGCGCCAAACATGGGCTGTATGTTCGCTCCCGGGACGTCCTGAGCACCCGGCCCGCGGCCTTGGGACGTTCTGCCGCTCTTCTTTCTCCTGGATCATGGTTTTACGCATCGATCCTCTGCCCTGCGATTTATTTTCCTGAGTGCCAGACAGGAAAAGGGTCAAAGTCTGGTGTGTGTGACTAGTGTGCATCCCAGGACGGCCGGCGAGGACCGTCCAGACTGGCGGGCCGCACTATGACTTGTCCCAGGGGCGGCCTGGGAAGCGGTTTCTCTGAAAGCAGAAAAGAACGCTCCTCTCAGCACCTCTCGGCTGCTTCTCCTGCAGCCCCAAAGCGAGGCAGAGTCACCTGCTTCACCTTAGTGGGGAGAGAAAAGGCATTACTTTAAAAGCTTTTGTTCCAATTATTATGACCTTGCCTTTGACCTTGAAGCGTTCTCAGTCACGCCTCTATTGCTAGTGGCCGTCCTGGGTCAGGGCTGCCTCCGTCATCCGGAGTAAGAGGTGGGCTGGATGGTCCTCTTCCCTGCGGGCCATGCTCGCCATTCATTCAATCATTCATTTCTGTTACACACGTAGTATCTGTAAAAGGCAGACTTTCTATGGAACGTAGGGAAAAGCCCAAAGGAAGAAAATCACTTGCAACTTCCCAGGTACTAGTGACCAGCACAGGGAAGAGTGTGTGCTCTTAGGTTCTTCCCTATGGGGTGAGAGAGTGTGTGTGTGTGTGTGTGTGTGTGTGTGTGTGTGTGTTTGCATATAAGTGTAGTTTATCCTGCAGACATTGAGACTTGCTGTGTTTCGCCCAGTTCTCGTAGTTAACTTTGGTTCTTTGCTTGCCTGGCAAACCGCACCCTCCACTTCTTCTTCTCTTTTTTAAAATTAATTTTTTCTTGGAGCAGTTTTAGGACCATAGAAAAGTGGAAAATGAAGTGCAAAGAATTTCTACTTCGAATGTCCCACCCCCCCTCGCCTTCTTACTAACATCAGCCAGGAGTGTGGCAACACCTTACAATGGAAGTCGATACTGCTACCTTATTAACTACAGACAACAGTACAGACTGTCTGTCGGTTTGGCAAACGCAGTGTCCTGTGTCCACCAGCACAGAATCGCACAGCAGTGCCCTGGTCCTGAGCTTCCTCTGCACTCTGCCTGCCCCTCCCTGTCTCCCAGCCCCCGGCAACCGCTGATTTTCTTCTTACCGTCTCCGTTACTTTTTCCTTTTCCAGAATATCCCAGAGGCGGAATCATAGCATGTAGCTTTTGCAGATGGCTTCTTTCACTCAGCAATATGCATTTCAGCTTCCTCCACATTTTTCCAAAACTCGACAGCTCATTTTTTTTTAATCACAGAAATGTACCTCCTTGTTTAAAGGTACCACAGTTTGTCACCTGCTTCACCTGCTGAAGGGCGTCTTGGTTGTTTCTGTGTCTTAGAGATTCTGAATTTAGCTACCGTAGACATCTGTGTGCAGGTTTTTGTGCAGGTATAAATTTTCAGCTCTTTGGACAAATACCAATGAGTGCCCTTGCTGGATCAGGTGAGTAATTATGGTATGTTTGGCTTTATAAGAGCCTGCCAAAAGCCACCCCCAGTTTTCTGCCCCCTGCAATCTCAGTCCATGATGCTTGAGTTGGGCTGACTCCACTCACAGCTTCAGAGGCAGCCACAGACTACATGTCCAGCCAATGAAAGGACGGGTTCCCTCTGGCCATATAATTGGCTCAGCAATAATCACATGATCCAAGCTGGACCAGTAAGAGTTTGCCTTGGGACTCTGGCAGAATAAAAGAGCCTCTTCCCACCAGGATTACTAGGCTAAGTGGAAGGAAACCCACAGCTGCCCACCAGTGAAGTCAACACAGAGAAAAGCAGATGGATGGATGGAAAGAGACGTGTTCTGATGATATCATTGACACCCCTTTCTGTCATGTGGTGCCCAGAGTCTGCAGCTGGGATATCAAGTTATTTGAGCTGGTCTGCTGTCATTTTTACTTAAGAGTGAGCATCTCTGTGCCTTGCGATCAAAACTAAGACAGCTGCCTCTACCCATCAACAAATTTGGGTCTGTAGCATATTTTAAAATAAAGCGGCCTACTTTAAAGATCTTTCTGGGCTGGGGATTTAGCTCAGTGGTTAGAGTACTTGCCTAGCAAGTGCAAGGCCCTCAGTTCAATTCCTGGCCTTTGTGAGTTTGACAAACAGTTACATGACCCCACCGTGAAGGCAGGGGACATTGTCTCCTACTGCCTCTCTGTGGCCAAACCTCCCCCCACCACCCCCAAGAAGGATGGCTCTGGTGCTGTCCCCATGGCCTTGCCTTTACAGGATGTTCCATAGTTGGAGCCATACAGCATAGAGCACCTGAGTCCAGTTGTGTTCCTTTAGCACAACATACCTGGAGGTCTCCTGGGTCCTCTCCAGCCTTCATGGCTGAGTAATACTCCACAGAATGGATGTACTACGGCATGTATCCGCTCCCAGCTGAGAGATATCAGGACTCTTCCCAGGGTTGGGGGAAGGGGCCAAAGCCACTAGTACGTTTTCCTCCAGGAAGAGGATGTCAAAGGCAGCATTTGGGGATTTGATTTTCCTTCGCGGCTTTGCCACGAGGATGTTCTCACCTTAGCCTTTCCAGATTTTAGTAAGGAAAGAAAAATGTGTCTGCTGTGAACATGTTTACACACAATTCATTAATCACCACAGACAGATCTTGGCACACTCGTCTCCCTGAAATGCTGTTTCACGTGTCTGCACGGTGGGCTGAATGTCTGCTTCCTCACTTGGTTTAGATTAAGGTAGTTTCCCTTGTTACCACCACTCAGTCATTCAACAAATACACACTGGTTCCCATCTGCTACTCTCTCTTTTGGGTGCTGGGAATGCAGCGGTGTGCTGTGGTGCAGGGAGATGAATGGTAACCCAAGGAACAGAACAGAAGCCCAGACCGTGGTGGGTGGCCATGAGTGCTCTAAATGAGGAGGCAAACAAGGTGGGGGCTGATGCTGGTATCCAGCCAGAGATGGCCCCCTGAGGAGGGGACACTGGAGCAGAGATGGCGGGATCAAGCTGGGGACCTGCGGGGGCCAGGTGGAGGAGACACTGAGAAGGTGCGAAGCCCCCAAGTTGGGAGCTTGGCTGGTCCTCCAGTGCCGGAGTTCTGATGGACACAGCAGGCAACAGGCCGGGACCAGTGATAGGATGATGGGGATGATGAGGAGCCCAGGGCAGGGCTCTCTACGGGGTGGGGGTGGTTTCCGGGGCCGTGTGGTCTCTGCCTTGTTTCCCAGGAGGCCCCTTCCCTTTTTCTGGGCTGTCCTGGCAGAGGCCCCAGAAGGACGAGAGGTACAGCTGATAGCGTGTGCCGCACATGTCCCCAGAGTCGCAGCTCTCATGTCCTTACCAGCATCTGACTCTCTCTTTAAAAACAGACTTGGTTAGCGCTGTCAAACTGGGACCTTTCTGCTGAGTCACTAACCAGGCTCAGGCCTGACCACAGGACATTTTTGAGATTCCAGCGCTGGCTCCACAGTGGCAGGCAGTGGCCCTGCGGCAGGTCGGCCTTCACCCAGCCTGGGCGGCAGCCTCATGGGGCGGAGAAGGCTCTGGGGACCAGAGTCTTGGGAACACAACAGGCAGGCGGGGCGGGGGGGCGCCACTTGGTTGATACCCTCTTCTCGCTCCCTCAGCAGGGCCTGGGGGTCATGTGGCACCCCAGGGCCCTGGCCTGCAGGCTGGTAGGGGGGCTTGAAGACCAGGACTCGGAGCTGGAAACCCTCTTACATACTTCTGAATTTTCTCCAAGTGGAACAACCCCCAAAAAGAAAAAAAGAAAAAAGAAAAAATAATAATTTACTATATAATAATTCATTTACATGGTTCAAAATTCAAAAAGCATGGGAGAATGTGTGGTTTTAAAAAACATTTCCTACTCCGTCCCCCCCAGATTCCAGTTTCCCTCCTCCCAGACAAGGGTTCTCAGTTTACCAAATTTCTATGTGGCGATATTTGATGTGTGCACAGGCGGTCTCCTCTGTGCACAAGCAGGCAAATGTGCAACAGCACACGCATGTGTTCTGTTACCTCGAAGGCAGTACATCTTTGTCCTGTGGCAAAGGCATCTGTTGGGTTTAGCTTCTAGAAAGTTCTGCCCATTTTCGTGGCTGAGGAGGGAGGCTGCTGGGAAAGGTCACCTGGTAATGTGTAAGACATTGTCAGGAAGCCCCAAGGACCCCCAAAGGTCCTGGCAGAGGCTCGGATTTCTAAGGACTTGAGCTGACACAGACAGACTGGGTAGGAGCCGGCTCCCTGCGTGGTGACCCTGAGTCCTGACCCTGCTGAGCTCAGTGTCCAAGGTGAGGGACAGCTCAGCATGAGGGGCAGTGGTGTCCCCTGGGAGTGGGCACCCAGGAAGGACCTGCTGCCTGAACCCCATCATCCGGAGACCCCCGTGAGCTCTCTAGGCGCAGAGGGCATCACAGGACTTAGCCCGGAGGGTCCCAGGCTGGACCACTGCGCTCTGCATACGGAGGCAGGTGGGGTGTGCCGTGCACATGTGAGACCAGGTGAAGCCCGGGATCGGGGTCATTGCCACACGTGGAGGAGGCCAACTGTTTCCGTGGCCTAAAGTGACCTGATTTTACCACAAAAGTCATGAGCCCTCCTGTTAAGCCAAAGACTTCCCCGAGATGTGCTCTTCCAGCAGAGAACATGTGCAGTGAAAGTACACATTTGCTGAATGGGAACACCCGGCTCCTGCTTTTTTTTTTTTTAAATTTATGAGAAGCCCAAAAAACAGCTGGTCCTCTCTGTAAGCGTGAGCAGTGCGGCTGTCCTGACCGCCACCATCTCCTCCTGGGTTCTGTCTGCCTTCTCCACCGATGAGCACCATGGGAGAGTTGGGAACAGACACACCAGCCAGCTGCAGAGCGAGTGCCCAGGGTGACTCCCCTGCAGCCGGGCTGAGTCCCCACCAGCTACGCCAAGAGCCTGAGCGCTACCCTCGAAGGAGACTTAATGAAAGGGGGCACTTCCAAGGTGGAGTGTGGCGCTGGCCCCGTTCTTCATGCTGTACCAGCGGAAGACCTACTGCATGCCAACGCTGTGGTTGCAGCTCAACAATTCATACCATGCCACTTGCTGACCTACTGCGTGCCAGGGCTGTGGTTGCAGGTCAGCCCTTCATACCATGCCACTTGCTGACCTATTGTGTGCCAAGGTTGTGGTAGAGGGTTATCTGTTATACAGTGTCAGTTGGAGACCCACTGTGTGCCAGGATTGTGGGCGTCATCTCGTCATGGTATGTTTGTGGAAGACCTACCGGGTGCAGGGTTGTGGGTGGGGTGTGACAATCTCTTGGTGTAACTTTGCCTCCATATGGAAATGCTTAGCTCAGAGGTGAGCACCCAGGCATTGGAACTGAGGGTGAGCAATCTCCCTCGGTGAGCATGAAAGGGGTTCTTCCTTGGACACGGTGGTGAGAGGCCCTCAAAAGTGCCCACATGGCTGTCTACCCTCAGCCCACCCTTTAGCAAGAAGCCAAGGCGGGGTGGGACAGGATGGCTTGGTGGTGGAGGAGGAGCTCAGGCCGGCCACTGAGGCAGAGAGTCTGTGACTTTGACAAGTTGACCCACTCCAAGAAGCCTCAGTCTCTGAGTCCGTAAAATGGGTAGATGGCAGTATATGTCTTTAGAGTTGACAAGCACCTGAAATCATGGACTGGGAAAATGCCCAGCTCAGGAGTGAGGGCTTTCCTCTCTTGTTCTTACGTGTGCAGCAGCCAGGCCCAGAGGAGAGCCGGACCTGCCCTGGAGCCGGGTAAGGAACAGATGCAGACCCCAACCTGGCACCATCTTCCCTAGACCAGCATGTGCAACAGGACCATCACACCAGCCTCATCTATAATTTTAAATTTCCCAGTGGCAGTGGCCACAATTAGAAAGGTAACAAGTAAAACACAGTGGGTAATCACACTGTAATCTGAGTTGTCTCTTTTTATCCCCTCCTCCTGTTAAGTCTCCACAATTTGGGTACATTTTGCTTTCCAGTTCCTCCCGATGCAGACCAGTCATTTTTCAAGTGCTGGATGGCCCACATGTGATCAGCGGCTTCGGCACTGGATGGCAGAATCCTCCAGGGTCCCCAGTCCCACAGCAAGGAGATGGAATAATTCCAGCTCAGTCAGCAGCTCCCCATCCTCTGCACCCCTCCCAGGGAGAAGGGAGAGGGACCTGACCAGAAATAGCAGGTGTGTCCCCGGGAGAACCCAAACATGAGCTGCAGCAGGCATGGTGCATCCGGCCCCCAGATCCTGCAACAGGCAGCTCACGTGGTGATAAAATGGCCCTGGCTGTCCCTCTGCTGGCGACACTGCCCCGTACCTGTGTGTTACCCAGACCCCTCTGCTGTGCGCCCGTCTGCCTTGATCTGCAGGTGGGCCTTGGGGACACCACTGAGCGGTGCACACCCGCCACCCAGGCGGCTCCCCATGAAAGACCTGCCTTGTGTGCCTGGCTGGGCCTTAGCTGCCTGCAGTGTCACCCGAAGCCCCTTCTCGTAAATCCCCATTCCAAAGTTTGCACTGATCAGGAGGAAGTTTCCAATTGCTAGCTCACGTGTGGGAAAATATGTAAGTGGCTGAGAGACCGTTTTGTCTGGAGCCTAGAGGGGGCTAGTGGCCGCGAGGGAGGTGGCCTGTCCCCAGCGATGGGGGCAGAGGAAGTGGCGGTGTTCAGGTTAAATGAAGCTCCACAAAGCATTACCACCCAGACGTACTGGCTCTATAAATCACCTGTGATGGGCCGGACTCCTTCGCTTCTCTTGGGCGGCTACACTGAGCTGGCAGTGGATGCCTGGGGGAAGCCAGGCCCCAGGAGGCACGCTGGGAGGGAGATAAAGGGGTCCACTCAGAACCGGACTCTCAGCGCCCTGCCAGGGTGAAACCAAACCCTGGTCTTTCAACTTACTGGGAAACAAGGCCATAAAATGGTACTTGAACTAATAAAACCCCCAAGATCCCAGGAAGAAAATGGAGCTGTAAGATGGAGCTCGTTTTCGTCCTTGAATCTGAAAGGGAGTCTGGGGAAATGCTAATTTTGAACTTTTCATGCTCCCTTCCTGCCTCTGGATGTGGCAGCCTGTCTTGAATTCCTTTGCACAATAAGATGAGGGAAAATGACCCACTGCAGCCAGGCATGGGCTCGGGTTTTCTTGATTAGCGGAAAAGCACATGCTATTTAAAAAGATGCATCATGTAATTTTTTTTTTCTTTTTTAGCATTTCCGACAGAGAGATGGAGCAGGGGGCTTTGGGAATATTAATGCACTAAGCTTCTGATTTGGAAAGCTAGGTGTTGGTGTGCATCCTGAGGCCTTGATCTGCATTTTGACATGAGCTAACCATGTTCTGCTCTGTCTTCCCAGGACCTCTGTATTGGTCACCTTTCCACTTCTGGGACAAAAAACCCAGCACCAGCAATGTAAAGGAGGAGAGGCTCATTTTGGCTCATGGTTTCAGAAGGTTCAGTCCATGGTGACTGGGTCCAAGGCAGGAACATCATGGCAGAAGGGCCTGGTGGAAGAATGCTGCTCACCTCATGGCAGCCAGAAGTCCAGTGAGGAAGGCATCAGGAACCAGATATGGTCTCCCAGGTCACATCTCCATGACGTGCCCAGACACATTTGGAAATACCCTTTACTAATCTCCTAGGTGTCCCTCAAGCGGGTCAAGTTGATAATCAAGATGAGCCATCACAGATCCCAAGAGGAGAGGCCTCTGTCTCCGGCACTGGGCCCACAGCATAGCATCTTGCTTCATGGTGAGAAACAGTGCTGATCCATCAGAGGGTGACTGTCCCTAGGAAATTCTGTCCATCCACCCTGCATGCTCCTGCATGGACTCCCATCATTCTCTTTCTACCAGGTCTCAAGAGCTCCCCGTGTTCCCCAAGGTGGGATACCAGCTGCCAGGGCCACCCTGGAGGTGCCCTCTGAGCATGGGCCCTGCTGGTCTTTTACCTTCCTCTTCCTTCCAAGAGTGAAGGAAGGAACAGGCCTCACTGACTACAGACCCGTAGCCCCAATACAGCCTGGCTGCACATGCCTCCAGGCACAGGGTCAACCGAGGGCTAGGGGTCCTCTCTGCCCCACCAGGAGGTGGGCTGTGCAGGAAGTGGGACTGGGAGGCCTCTCCAGCTGCCCTCCTAAGGCTGGGTGGATATCTGGGCCCTGCCTGGAGGGAACCTACCAGCTCCATGAGCTGGACAGAGCTCAGCCCAGCACAAGAGGGTCAGCTGGGTCCTGCTGGACCCCTCCTGGCCTGCTCTAGAGGTGGGAGATGTGGATTATGGTGGTGGAGGGGGCTGGGAGAACCAGGCCTCAGGTTATCCCCTTGTGTGACAACACAAGCGAAGTCCAGGTCTTCGTAAGCACAAGCGGTTTGCGCCCTGTGTGACCCGGATTTTCACCCACACTGTGTAGGTGGGGCCTGGGCTGGAAGGGAACTGCCAGATTCCCTGGGCCTCAGGGCTCATTTCTCTACCACATTCACTCACACTCCTGAGCATCTCCTGTGCCTGTGGCTGTCCGGAATGCATCCCCTAGGCAGGGTCCCCATCCTCCGGACCCGTGGCTCTGCGAGGAAAAGCACCAGCTGCAGCTTGTCCCCTCGCTCAGTCCTTCTGGCACCAATTATTTATGAGCACCCACACAGGGCTCCACATTTTCCGGGGTCCCAGAGTTGCAAGGTAGGTGGGGATCAACTCTATACTCTTGGCAGGGAGAAGGCTGTTGGGGAAGCTGCAGGCGGAGTGATTCACAGAATTGCACAGCTGACCGGGATGCAGTCTGGAGGCCTTTGGAGGTGTCACATAAGAAAGCCATCTGACCCTCACCTCTTGTAACCCTTTGTCTCCGGCAGAACCTCAGCCATCTTCTTCAAGAGGTAGATGCGTTCTTGTCTTTTCTAGACCAGGAAAGTGAGGCCCTGAGAGGCTGCTTTGCTTGTCTGAGGCCGTGCAGCAAAGGGGAGCAAGAGGCACAGCTGGGGACCAACCCCGGCCCTCTGACAATAACACTAGCTGGAGGGAGAAGGTTTGGAATGCAGGCCCTTCCTCTGCTGCCGGCCCAGAAGCTTCTGTGTAGAGACCTAGGAGGACCCAGGTGTCCCCTTTCCCCCCTGTTGTTCCCCCCGGCAAAGCCTTTCATGGGGAGGTTGCAGGTCACCAGGGCCACCCAGCCAGGACCATGGCTCTCCTGGGGATGCTGTGGGGTGTGGGGTGGGAGGGTGGGACAGAGCCACCCGCCCTGTAGTGTGCTCTGTTACCATCTGCCAGGGCTGCAGGCCCTAGCAGAGCTGCCAGAGACCAAGGGAGGCCAGAGCAGGGCAGGACCTCCTGGGCCACCTGCATCTGCATCGCCTCACCTCTGGGAAGGCACCAGAAGCAGGCAAAGTTCAGGCCCCCCAGGAGAGGCAGGAAGAAGGCTCAGCTGTCCTGAGAGTCTTTAGGGCAGGGTGGAATGTGGACCCTCAGCTCTGCTGCTTCCTGTGAAAACAGGAAGTTTGGGGGCAGTGGTGGGGTAGGGGTGTGGGGAGCTGTTCTGAATGAGCCTAGATTTGGGGAGGCACCCAGGGAGGCCCCGGAGGCCAAACCACCCAGAAACTCCAACCACTGGGCTGGTCTGGAGACCCTGGTCCTGGCCAGCTGCTACCCCCAAATCCAGCCCCACCCCGGCACTCACCGCCTTTGCCAGCAGACTCGGGAAGGGTGTGGTTGGGGGCTTGGAGCTCCAGAGTCAACGGCCCCGGGCTCTACTCACTGCACAGCCTTGAGTGACTTGTTCAGCTTCTCTGGGCCTCAGCTTCCCCTCCATACCCGCCTTGTGGGGTGGCCCAGTTGTGAACGATGTCTTGACTGTCAACTGCTGGGCCACTGCAGGCCCTGCCCTGCCCTGGGACCCGGTGCCCAGAGTCAATCCTTGGAGGTGGCTGTGAATACTTTCACAGGGCCTGGCCTCTGGGCCTGGGGTCAGATCCAGAGCAAAGCAGACTTCCTTGTACTGAATCTTTGTCATGAGAAAGGGGTGTCGGAAGCTGCTGTCGGGAGTTGGGACTCCTGGTGGGACCCCTGGGCATTGGAGCAGATAGGACTGGGGGGCTGGGGACTCTGGGACCCCAGGCCTACCTTCCCAGACTCTGCCTTGTCCTCTCCTTTGCCCCCCACCCCAGCTTCCTCTCTGGCCTCCAGCCCTCACTTCCCTTCCTTGCAGGGCAAAAAGAGTAACTGCCTCTCGGTGCATTTCTATTTCTGCTTCTTCCGCTTCCTGGCCAGTGGCTGGCTGGCCACTGTAGAAAGTTCTGGAATCCACAAGGCCATCTGGACCCAGGGCAGGATGTGGGGCCTCGGATTTCCTCCTCCCAGCAACACCAGGGCCCTGCAGGGGCCAGATCTGCGCATCAGGGGTGCTGAGGCCAGAGTGGTTGAAGGAGAGAAAGCTGGCCGAGTCACGGTGTCCCTGGGCTGCTTAGCACCTCGCAGGCAGCTTTTTTCAGTTCTTAGCTCAGTAGTTCTGTGATATGTATTCTGCAACTACTGCAGTCAGGTGCCATCTAGACTCTGGAGGCAGCAAGAGGGGAAGGCACACTTACTATATTCTGTGGTCCTCACAGCTCTTTTAGAGGACAGAGAGTCGTGTTTTTCCCAAAACCACACAGCTAAGTAAAGGGCAGGCCCAACACAGGCCAGACCCCAGCTCTCTGGAGTTCACCGACTCCTCCATAAATCGGGTGAGTGTGTATGAGAGGAAAACAGAGTCAACGCGGAGAAAGAGAAAAGCCACAAAGACCAGAGGGACAGACAGGAAGAGAAACAGAAACAGAGACAGAGGTAGGCAGTCGGGGACACAGAAAAGAGACAGACAGAGACAGAGACAGAGACAGAGAGAGGGAAATGGGAGGTGCAGTTACTGGAAGTCTGAGTTGCTGAATGTGTTTTTGAAAGGTTTGGAATTCCTGTGCTTGGGTGTGCATGTATTACACCACCTCCAGCCCGTCTCCGGCCCAGGTGAGACAGCTCAGGTGGGGCCAAGCACGGTGGGATTGGTCAGAGCAGGCTGCCATGGAGTCTGGGGTGGGGTCCCCCACCCCACCTCACCCCAGGTCTTATTCTGTCATGCACCAGTCCCCACTGGGCCTGGTCCCCACCTGCCAGGTGGCCCCACTGCTTCCTGTCTGCCACTACTTCTCCATCTCCCCACCCGTTCTCCTGGAAGTGACTCCCAATTTGTTTGTCGAATCAAAACTGAGTTATAGTTTTCATGTGTTTAAAAATTAACTGCTGTGTAAAACAGCTTTATTATGCTATGCAAAAGTAAGGAGAGTTCATTGTAAAAAAAAAAAAGGAAGAAGAAGAAGAAAGAAAGAAAGAAAAGAAAAGCCATAGAAAGAATATAAAATCTTTGAAACACACCTCCCAGAGGCGATTCCTTGACCATTTTCCCACCCATCCTTCCATCATTTCTGCCTGCAAACACGTACAAAGTTGTGTGCAGGCTGTTTAAAAATGGGATTAATCCAGCTGCGTTTCTCTGCGACCTGTTTGCCCTGTAGACTGGTCCAGCCAGATGTCTGTCATGGCAGATGGGTGCCGTCACCCCAACTTGGCATAGGACCCCACTGTGTGGCTGTACCAGTTTTGTCTGGTGCCATAAGCTTGGTTTCTGGTATTCCTGGTATAAACAATTGCATGTGAACATCCTTGAACCACCACACCTTCAACATCCATGCGGACCCCTGGGGGACACAATACTGGAGGGAGGTTTTGAGCTAAAGGATTTGGGCTAAAGGTGTCCCTCTGAGACACACCCCTGTATTTTTGAGAAAATCCAGAGAGCAGCGAGGACCTCGTTCTTTACTAAAAATCTTTTTTTTTTCTTTAGCTGATTATAATAGTGATACATCAGTTCAGGAAATCCAGGGAGCAGGGAAAAGTCTAATGAAGAAAATGAAATGGCCTCTCGTGTTCCACTTATAGATAATATATCCATCCATCCAGCAATTGATCAATCCATCTATTTATCTAATTACCACTTGCTTCATTAAATGTATCGTAAGCCTGACAGTACATTGTGAAATAGTTTTTGAAAAGTAGGTGAAACCAACCTTACTGTAACTCGTGCTCATGGTAAGAAACTTGAGAAATCTGGGCCAAGAGAAAGCTCACCGGACTCCAGTGTCCCTGTTTAATGCTGGCCCATGACACTCCTCTTGCTTATCAGGCGTATGCAGACATTTCATTTTACATAACTAGGATCATATTGCTGTTCCCGTTCTGTCTCTGGTTTTTTCAATTAACAGATCATGATTGCTTCCCCCATGGCATTCAGTAGTTTCTGGAAACATGATTTTTAATGACTGAATAGTATTTTATAGTGCAGATTGCTTATGAATGATCTGGCTCCAGCTTGTAGCTGTTACAGATGATGCCACAATGTGCACCCCATGCACAGGTCTTCTTGGGGTTAATTCCTAGAAGCTTGATAGGAACGCTAGCTACTTATTGCCAAATTGTCCTCCAGAAAGCTGGTAGCAATTATGTTCCCAGCAGGGTTGTAAGGGAATATTGCCACCAACATCGCCAATAACGGATTTTCTGCCCAGGATGACTGCAAATGCTTTTTTTTTTTTTTTTTTGCTTATCAGTGAGAATGAAAGGCTTCTTATGGAATTACTGGCCATTTGGATTTTGCTTATGGGAAGCCCTGTTGTCTTTTAGCCAGTAATCTAGAGGCTTGTTGACCTTCATCATTTGAAAGAGCTTCTTGTATATTAACAATATACCTGCCTTTTGAAAATGATGTTTTATTTTCTCCATATATTTGGAATTATCCTCTTATTATTTTTTTTCTTAATATAGAAGGTTGTGTGTGATCAAGTGTCTCAAACTTCTTTATGGTCAGTATTTTCTTCTCTAAGTTCAGAAAGCCCTTCCTTGCCCAGCCACTGGTCACCTGCACTTGCAGGACCCAGAGACTCCTCACTGGAAGGGGGGTTTCCGTGTGAGGAGGAATGGGCCAGCTGAGAGTGGCCGTGGTGGGGACACAAACGGTTGGTCAGTTGGTCTCATTGCAGAGTCCACATCAGAGCCTTTGGGCGTGTGGAGGTGGCCTCACTCAGCAGACTGTATGGGTGCCATGTCCTGAGCCCACAGAGAGCCTTGGCCCACCATGTGGACAGAGCAGATTGCAGGCTCAGAGGTGTCCCGGCCCTCCCTCCCCTGGCCCTGAAGATGTGGTCTCCTCTGTATGATAAACCCCTCTGGGAGAGATGCTCAGGGATGGAGGCTTTGACTAGGTGACTAGGTGACCGGGAGGGCAGGGGCAGGGAGGGTGAGTGGCCAAACCAACAGTGGTCGGGAGTCCGTGTTCCAGGCCATGTGGGCAGAGGCCCCGGGAATTTATTCTGGAATCATTGATGAGGCTGGGACTTTGCTGTAATGGATCCCAGCCGCCTTATTAAACTCTTCCACATCCCTTCAGATTTGCAACGTTCCCTTCCTGACATACTATGAGTATATGTGTAGCAGGCATGTTCCGGGACATTATGCCAGGGAGGGTCCAAGTGGGACCCCGGCTGCAGAGCCATGGCGGGGAATGGTGGGGGAAGAGAGACGGGGTTGGGCCCTGGGACAGGCATGAAGAGGTGTCCTTGGTCTCCAGAAGGCCCCACCTTGCAGGCAGCGTGCCTGGAAACACACGGACCTGCTGAGAGGTCCATGTGGCTCTACCGGCCAGTTCTTGGGTGCCAGGTGGTGTGAATGATATGTAGTCATTCCCGAAAAGAACCAGCATTTTACCTTTGCCCCACCCACGTGGCTCCAAAGGCCCCCCAGGTGTGTCCCTGACAAGAGCTGACTGCCTGAGGAGGGTGCCTTCTGCTCAGATGAGCCCCACCTACTGCACAGGACAGGGGGGTTCTGCATAGCGGAAGGGCACGCTTGGTGGGGAGGACTTGGGAGCCTGAAGCAGGACTGGCTGGCTCCTCCACAGGGAGAGAATCCCTCATCTTCCCCTCATAGGGTGGGCCTCCCCAGGATAGCCACCACTCCACCTTGGAAACAGTTTGTGAGGGGACGCAGAGCCCTCTGAGGATCTCCAGCCCCCTGGGTGGGGGAAGACAGGGGTTAAGCGGGGGCAAGTTTACCTCCAGGTCATCCAGCAAGTCCTAGCAGAGGTGCCTGGGCCTGGTCATGGCTGATCTGCATGGGAACAAGCTTCACACGGTCTGGCCAATGGGACAACCAAGTCTTCAGTGGTGGGAGTGAGTAGAGTTCAGGTTATTTATCTCTAGAGTAAAGGTAGATTTACCAGGACAAAAAAAACTAAAACCACGAAAGAGAGTGGGAACAATACTGCCAACCTAACAGAGAAGAAAAGGTTGTAAAATAGTAAGTCCTATGAGCAACTAAACATAAGCAAATTAGATAGCACAGACGAGATGGGCAAATTGCCTGAAACACACTCATTACCCAAACTAAGCCAAGAAGACAGAGAAATTTGATAGTCCTGTAATTAGTAAGGAGATTAAATCAATAATCAAACACCTCCCAACCAAGAAAATCCCTGGACCTGATGGTATTATTGGTGAATTCTGCCAAACACTTAAAGAATTCTTCTCAAATTCTTCCAAACACAAATTCTTCTCAAATTCTTCCAAAAAACTGACGGAGGACAGAATACTTCCTTGTTCATTCTATGAGGCCAGCCAAAGTATAAGGACACCATGAGAAAAACACACACACACAAGAACTACAGACCAATATCTCTTATGAATACAGATGTAAAAACACTCTATAAAACATAAGTAAACTGAGGCAAGTGTGGTGGACAACACCTGTAATCCCACAACTCTGGGTGGCTGAGGCAGAAGGATCACAAGCTCAAGCCCAGCTTGGGAAACTTAGGATTTAGTGAGACCCAGTCTCAAAATAAAAAATAAAAGAAAAGGCTACAGTCATAGCTCAGTGCAAAGTTCCTGGGTTCAGCCACTTGTACCTCAAAAAGAAAATTAGCATAGTGAATCCAACAGCATATTAAATGGATTTGTTACCATGGCTAAGGGGAATGGCAGGTGCTTCAAAATACAAAAATCAACTGATGTAATACATCGTGGAAATAGAATTAAGGGCCGAGGTCACACATAGTTATCTCAGTAGGAACAGAGAGGAAATTCCTCAACATGACAAAGGATATTTGTAGAAAATTCATAACTAGCATTATACTCCATGGTAAAAGACTGAAAGCCTTTCCCACAAAGATTAGGAAAAAGACGACCATCTCCAATCTCACCAATTCTAATCGACATTGTACTAGAAGTTCTAGCCAAAGCTACGCAGCAAGAAAAAATGAAAAGCATCCAAATTGGAAAGGAAGAGGTACACTACCTCACCTCGAAAATGGCATGATTCTAGAGAAAATTCTGAATAACCCATAGTAAAGATACTAGAATTAATGAAGGAATCCGGCAAAGCTGCATGGTGCATCAGTACACAAACATCATTGTGTTTCTGGGTATAGCTCAGTGGTAGAGCATCTGCCTAGTGCATTTGATGCCTCGTGGGAAAGAAAAACAAACATTGTGTTTCTACACGCTAGTAATAAATAATCTGAAAAGAAAACTAAGAAAGCAATTTTATTTATTTACAATAGTATCTAAAACAATTAAATACATAGGAATAAATCTAACCAAGTATGTAACATTACAAAATATTATAAAACACTGCTGAAGAAAAAGAGCTAAATAAATGGAAAGACATCCATATTCATGGATAGGAAGATTTAACATTGTTAAGATGTTAATACTAACCACAATGATCCTTGGATACCACACAATTCCTATTAAATCCAGGAGTCCTTTGCACAGAAATGGAAAAACCAATTCTTCAATTCATATAAGTTTTAAGGGCCCCCAAAGAACGAAAAGAATACTGAAAAAGAGTAAAGTTGAAGAACTCACACTTTCTGATGTCAAAACAGAATGGCCCTGGAATAAGAACAGATATAGAGACCCATGGAATAAAATAAAGAGCTTAGGAGCAAACCCCCAATATATGTTAACTGATTTTGACAAGGGTGTCAAGACCCCTTCATGGTGAAAAGACAGTCTTTTCAACAAATGGCACTGGAAAAACTTGATACTCACATTGCAAAAAAAAGAAGGTGGACTCTTACCTCATACCATATACAAAAGTTAACTGAAAGTGGATCAGAGACCTAGGAAAATCTTCATCATAGATTTCATAATAATTCCGTAACTATAACATCGAAAGCAGGCAACAAAAGAAAATAAATCAATTGGGCTTCAGAAAAACTAAGATTCATTCTGCATCAAGGCACATAATTAAGAAAGTAAAAGACAACCTAAGAACGGGAGAGAAATATTTGCAAATCATATATCTGAATATATTAAGAACTCATGCAATTTAGTAACAATACAACTCAAAATGGGCAAAGAATATGAATAAGTGCTTGTTTAAAGAAGATATACAAATGGCCAAAATGCACACAGAAATGTACATATCATCATTAGTCATGAGAGAAATGCAAATCGAAACCACAATGAGATACTACCTTCCACGTACTTCAATAGCTATTATCTAAACAAACAAGAAGAGAGAGCAAAAAGGAAAAGAGCGCATGATGGTGAAGATGTGGAGAAATTGGAACTCCGCATTGCTTCTGGGAGTATAAAATGTGGTCTGTCCATACAGTGGCATATCACTTGGCCATAAAAAGGAACGAAACTCCAATACTTGCTACAACACGGGTGGACTTTGAATACATTGTACTCAGTGAAAGAAATCAGATGCACTTATATGATGTCTTTAGAACAGATCAACTTCTATTTCTTTTAAGTTGATTCTCTTAAGTATTTTGTCACCATGAAAGAAAGCTGACAAATACAGAGGCATCGGCTCAGTGTGAGACGACTGAGATTCAGTGTGAGAAGACCCAACTTCTGCAGGCTACCAGGAGCCCACGGGCAACACCTGCCACCTCAGATGAGGTGCTAGACCCCCTGCCGCTGGCCTTTCAGATTGCAAGAAGGGCATATATCTTTGTCAACTTCAGAAGACCGACAAGTGTGGATTATTGTCATCCCTTCTCGGACATGCTCCAGATAGGCTGGAGTCAGTGGACAAGCCATGGCTCCCATGGGTGTGGCGTGGCTGTGGCTGTATGTGCTGTGGGATCCATTCACTCCTTGTCCCTGTCACCCCAGGGCTGCCTCTCCCCGGTAGGCTCTAATGTCTCGGTCCTTGTCTCTGAGTGCTCAATGTGGCTGCCGCCTCACTTTTGCTCTCGGTCTTTCTTGGAATCTCGCCTCCAACTAGGCGAGGCTGGTTTCCTGCTAACTGCTGAGACTCCCCCTCTAGATGGACATTCTGAGGAGGCCTGTGACGCCCAACACAGAGCTCACCCTGATCTCCGGAAGCTCCCAGCACTTGCACTGAGCCATTTGCTCCTAGGCGCCTCTGCCAGCTGGGAATATCCACAGCTTCCTGCTTGGTAGTAGCCAGGAAAATGAGGTGCAAGCCCAGGATGGAGGCAGCAAAGGTCGCCTCACTGCTGTCCCTGCCACCCCTGCAGGGGCCACTCCCCACAGGTGCCAAGCATCCTGACAGGCCTGGAGGAGAGAGCACCTCACATCCTGCCGAAATTCAGCTTGGGAGGGACCTTGCTCAGGGAAGCGGGTTTCCCACAATGCTTTCCGCTAGGACTATGTCGCGCACACTCTCCTGTGAATTTGGGTGATCTTTGAGGGAAGCCCTTAAGGGACTGGCTGTTTTTGTCCTCAGTTTACAGCCAAGGAAACCAAGACACAGGGACTCTGCTGGCTCATGATGGAGCCAGCCTCGAGCTAGTGTCCACAGTCCCCAAGGCTCTTGTGCTACCCTGTCTCGCTGGGAGGAGACACAGGGGCAGGCCCTAGAGAGGGCACCTGGCCCAGCCTGGGATCCAAGGCCGGGCTGGCTTCCCAGAGGAGCTGCTTCTGCCGCAGCCTGAAGGAGTCCAGGGTGCAGTCTGGATAAGGGACAGTCAGGCAGGAGAATAAGGCACCTAGCAGGGGGTGCCACACATGCAGAGTCCTGGAGGTGAAAGGGAGAGTGGAAGGCAGCTCAGTGGGGCTCCAGGGTTTAATAGGTGGGGACCTGGGGTGGGGGAGAGGAGGCCTCTGCATTGGGGAGGGCTGCTACATTCCTGGTCCTCTTCTTGCTACAGGCAGTGAGCTACTATTCATGTCACAGGGACCTAGAATGTTCTTAGGTTTTGGGTGAATGAAAACAGGATAAATTCCTTTTATAGTCCCTGGTTGAAACTGTCCCTTCTCCCTGATATCCCTCTTCTGCCTCAGGGAGCCCAGTGGGAGCCCTCAATCCCCCAGCCCCTGTTACCTATTCCCACCCAGCCAGTCATCCATCCAATTTTCCATCTGTCCGTCCATCCACCCACCTTCTCATCTCTACCCCACTCATTTACCCACATACTCACCCTCCTACACCTACCTACCCACTCACTCACCCATCTATTCCTCATCCATTCACCCGTCTACCCGTCTGTGCATTAGTCCATTGTGCATTACTATAACAAAATTCCTAACGTCACCAGGCTAATTGGCTGGGCTTTTCATGGTGTCACAACAGTGGGAACATGTGTAGAAGGAAGAGATCAAGTCCTGAAACAGGAAGCCAGAGAGTAATTCAGGGGTTGGACTCACTCTTACAACAACCTGCCTTCAGTAGAGCTCAGGGGTCCCCAGAAAGAGACCTTAATCCCTTCTGAGGCCAGCTCCCCCAATGGACGCCCCACCTCTTAAGGGTCCCACCTCTTCCTACATCACCACACTGAAGACAAAGCCTCCAGCACATGAACCCTGGGGGGTAATTACACCCGATCCATAGCAGCCCGTGATGGTTAATTCCCTAGATCAACCTGTCAGGGCCCCTGGCGCCCACACATTTAGGCAAGCGTTACAGCACGGGCACCAGGTGAAGTCAATCACAGGTCTGAGCAGAATGTGGGACTCGGGTGGGAGGGCATTTGCCTAACCACAGAGCTGGGACTTGGCTTTTCCCACCTTTGGGCTTGGACTAGGATGTCAGTGGTCCTGGGCCTCACCACGCCCTCCTGGGTGGCCTCTACCTTGTTACGGCCGATCTTGGGACAGGTCAGCCTTTGTAGCCAGGTGAGCTGACTCTTCGCAATAGCTCACTTTGTACACATGCATGCTGTTGTTTCTGTTTCTCTCCAGAATGCTGGCTATCTGCCCTCCCAACCTCCACATCGCAGAGTTTCCCAGACTCCTCTGCGTGTGGGGTTTTGTAGCAGACGCTAGGACTCTGGCTACCACAGGGCTATTCCTCACATGCAGACTCAGGGTCGTGAGGCCCCGCGTTCAGACAGTGTGCACTCGCCCAGGCATGCACGCCACAAGGGCAGGGATGGTTTATGGGCCTCTGTGTCCTGCGTAGACACACGCACATGTGTGCTCTCACATACACACAGAGACACCTGCATGCCAGGCGCCGGGTGTGTGGACTCAGGCTGACACCGAGCTGGTGTAACAGCGCTCACCCTGCCAACAGCCCCAGGCCGAGCAAAAGCATGCTCACATGTGTGTGTGTGTGTGTGTGTTCACAAACTCCCTCGGGCACCCCTAGCTAAAACTCCCAGCGCCACAGGTAGATCACAGGCACGCAAACATACCCACACTCACATGCCACACGCACACTTTCGGACACCCACGTGCACCTACGTCGCCCCAAAGCAGCCCACGGTAGGGGGATTTTCCGCATTTCTCACTGTTAACCGGTTGCCAGTTGAAACTTGCTTAATGGATGTTAAGGAGCTGCTAGAACTGCAGCCTCCCGTCAGCACGCAGGTGGTGCCCTCGGACCTTGGCTGCCTGGAAACCAAACCTGGCCCTGCCCTCAGGAATGCCGGCAGAGGAGGGAAACGAGGAAACACTCGCACCCCATAATTTAAGCATCTCAGCATGGTGTACAGCTTGGCTTGGCGCTGCCCGTGCCATCCCTCTGTGGGGATGTGAGGGGCAGGTGGGGTGGCAGCTGGGCATGGCCGTCAGTGCCAGGGGCCCTGCTCCTCCCCACCCCCACTAAGTCCTTCTTACCCTTCATGTCCTACCCCTGCAGAGGCAAACGGTCACACACCCCCAACTCCTCGTGCTCCGTTCTCTGAGCACTGTGCGTGGTCCTGCTCCTTAGGGAGCTCTGAAGGGCCCTGGATCACCCCACACACACTACCAGCACCGCGGACACTGAGCAGTCTCTGACCTGCCTCGGGCTCCAGAAGCTGCGGGGCCCTCAGCCTTGGGGCCCTCGGGGGGGCTCACCATCTGCCCTGCAAGCTGCCTCTATTCCTCCTGCCCTTTGTAATGTCGTTGCTGAGTCCATGACTAGCATGTCCTTTCAAGCCAGGCCGAGCACTGGGCATGATGGTTGGGACCAGCTGGACATGCCTGGCACTCATGCCGCTTTTCAAAGCAGTTCTGGAAGCAGGCTTCTTCCCTGAGTGTCTTTAGTTGCCTTGTTATGGCCACCTCAGTGTTCTGAATCAATTAAAAATGGCTACCTTTCTTGATCATTTTGACTTTGGGGAAGAGCCAGAAGACACAGGGACAGATCCACTGAATAAAGGTGGATGAGGATGTGCCATAAGGCTTTCAGGAGCCTGCCTTTCCACAGGATGGCAGTCAGCAGGAATATTCACCAAATTTTTGATAATATCGCATAAAGACATAAAAAAGGACTTCCAGAACTGTTTCAGAAAGTGGCAAGAATGATGGCATGAGTGTGTTTGAATCAAAGGGGAGAAGTTTGAGGGAGAGTAACAGCAATGTGTCTTCACTGTAATAATTTTTCAAAATTTAAACACACACTGTATTTTTCGATCATGTTGCACGCACATCTTGCGTAGTGATTTGTGTTATTTTTCACTCTGTCAGAGTATTTGGCGGCAGAAGAGCCATGTAGGAGCAGACGGGACTTGAGGGGCTGTCCAGACCCTTCCCTGTCCAGTCCCGTTGCCCCGAGAGCGGCTCTGCCGTGGCCTGTGGTGTCTGGCTCCCTCTTCCTCTCTCTCCACTGGGTCCTGCCTCCACCCTGACCCTGCAGCTTCTTCCTGGAGCTCTTCCCTAATCCCTGTGGTTCCTGCCATCAGCCTATGCCAAGCCCAGCCACTGGGAATGGGTCCTGTCTCTCTTCCTGGGTGCTCTGCAGGAGCCACGGGACCTCAGGACAGCGGCCGGCCTGGAACCAACACACGGAGCTCAGTCGTGGGTGGGAGGACAGAGCTGAAACAGCACCAGGGTTGCTCCTCAGTGGGCTGGCAGGGGCCACACGAGGGAGCCCCGCAGCTGGGTGGCTGCAGCAGCAGACGGTCACTGTCTGCGTCCTGGGGGCTGGAAGTCCTAGAGCCAGAAGTCACAGGGCTGCTTCCTCCCGAGGCCTCTTGCTTTGGTTTGCAGATGGAGTCTTCGCCTGTGTTCTCACATGGTTCTCTGTGTGTGTCTATGTCTGGATCTCCTTTTATAAGGACTTGGGCCACCCTAGTGACTTTGTTTTACTTTAATCACCTCCCCAAAGACCCATCTCCAAAGACTGAGGGACTGAGAATTTACATCTCAACATGAATGCCAAGGAGGCACAACTTGGCCTATTGCTGGTGCTCTTAAAAAATTCGCTCTAACAAGCTTGTAGGCCACCGAGGGTCCATCTCGTTTCAGTACCTTCTCTGACCCTGGCCTTCTTCACGCGGCCCCCCTCTGCCCAGGCTCCCTGGGATCCCCAGCTCAGACCAGGACCCACAGAAGCAGGGACGACACGTCACCTGACTGTGGGTCCCTCAGAGGGGTTGTCTCAGGCTGCTCCCCGGGGGGTCCTACACCCAGCTGGCCCCCACATTGTTCTGTGACCTAGGTAGTCTCACCCCCAGTGTCTCCCTGCACTGCTCTGCCACTGTTCCCCATAGTGGGGGGTTTGGGAGGGGATGTGAGTGGCAAGATTCAACGCCAGCTCCCCTTCAGGGACCCTTGCCCCATGGAGGAAAAAAAAAAAGTCTTTATCTGATGCGGGCAGCTGCTCAAGGACCCAGTCTGGGGACCCTGCTCCTTCCCATGGCGCCCCTTCCGGAGCCACTGCCCTCCCCAGGGATGGAGCAGAGCTGCAGCCGCGGGTGCCCTGCCGTGGGAGGCCTGCCAGAAGGTGTCCTTCTCCAGACGGAGCAGGCAAGCAGGCAGCTACGCAGAGAAGGCGAGGAGCGCGGACCCCGTGGCCCTGGGGGGCAGACGTCATATCTCCTATTGCCACCCGCAGGTCCAGCCTCCTTCCCAGGTACAGGCACCCAGGCCTCCCCAGCCCCTTCCCTACTCTCAGACCCTCTCGTGGTTTTCCTGACTCTGGAATGCTTATCTGAGTCCTACTTTGGCAGCCGCTCTTCCTCCTCCTTCAGGCAACTTGTCACTCTAATCAGCAGCCCCATCATGGCCTCACCGGCTTCCTCTTCAGATACAGACACAGGGACACCTTTTAACTGCTTAGCCACCATTTCAGGCATTTTGTGTCCCGCCAGCTTCTGGGCCCATGGACACTTGGTGATGGCAGAGAGTGCTCCCTGCCCTGACCTCGCAGCCTGCTGGGGCTGGTGTGGGAGGTAGGTGCTCTGATTCTCCTTCCACGGAGCTCACAGCCCAGATACCCTTGTCTGCGCCCCCTGGCCAGGACCCCACTGCGCCCTTGACCAGCGGGGGTGTCCAGAGGTCTGGGGACAGGCCCCTCTTTGGAAGGGCGTGTGGACCTTGGGGGTCTGGGAACCTGTCTGAGCTCGGAGATGGAGCAAGGCCCCACCACCAGGACACGCAAAGGAAGGAGCTGACACCCAGCAGGGTGTGCCAGATGGTGAGAAGGCCGAGGCAGGCAATGGCAGAGCAAGGGCTGGGGCTCACAGGGCAAGCTGCGGGTCACCCTGGCCCCAGGGCTCCGCCCATCCCACCAGGCCTGACCCGGTAAGAGCAGCCCAGAGAGGAAGAGTGACCCGCCCGGGCTCACACAGCATGTGATGGAGACTGATATTCACTTTCTCCTTCCTCACATTGAAAGTCTATCTCCCACCTCCTATCCAGTTTCCCCACCAGAATTAACTGATTTCCTTTTAAATCCAGGCACCATTTCCACATAGCGAAATGTCCAGATCTGAAGTGACAGTTTGTAGCTTCTTTGGCATGGACACACCTATATCATCTCCACCTGTCACCTGACGGTGCTCTTGTGGCCTTCCTAGTCAATGTGCGGACCACCGTAGAGTAACACGGCTTGTCCTTGAGCTTTGAACAAGTGGAATGACACGGTACATTCTCTATGCTTCTGCTTCTTTCACACTATGTGACTTTTTGAGCCCCCTCATTGTTGTGCATCACGGTGGCCTTTCCTCTTTCCTTGCTGGGTAGTATTTCACGGCACAGGTCCACCATCTCTCTGTGGATGGACTGAGGCGCATCTGGTCTAGGACCACAATGAATGTGTTCACTCTGAGCTTGTGTGGATGAGGTGGATGAGCATCTGTGGGGGCATCTGGCCTTAGTTTTCCTGGGTCAGAGCCCCAGAGGGATTTGCTGGTCACAAGAGAAACCAAGGCTTAGCCTTATAGGACACTGTGATTTAAATGTCTGTAAAAAATCTTAAGTGAAATAAATCAGTCACACAAGCTTCAATATCACACGGCTCCTCTTATATGAGAAACTTTAAGATGTAAATAATTTAAAGAGCAAAATGAAAGACAGATAATAGGAAACAGGAAGCTAGATCTTTTGCAAATGGAAAGGGGGCCAAGAGATGGATGGAGTGGGGAGGAAAGGGAGGGGAAAGAGAAGTAAAAGAATTAAGATGGGTTGTGTACATGTACCAGTTCCCCATGAGGAATGTAATCATTATGTACTGCAAACACAGACTCATAAAAATTTTTTAAAAGTTTTAAAAGATGATGGTGGGTTTTATAAGATTAGAACAACTACACTAGGATACTAAATGATATTTTGAATATAAAAAAAGCAAATCATTATGGTAAATTGAGAAGGTTTACAGAAGCAGCCAGGAGAGTAGGAGGAACTCTGGGAACCTGTTTGGCTCCAGGATTGCTGCAGCGAAATCTCCGAGCTGTTCTACTTGTGAGTGTTTCCGCAGATCCAGCAGCATGGACTCGCAGGCAGGGCCTTTGGGACCCGCTGTCCTCGGCCCGGAGGTGGCCCAGCCTCCCTGGACATTCAGCATAGTCACTGCCTCCTGGGCTGAGGGGTCATGGAGGGGGCCACATTCTGGGACAGAGGACTAAATGGGACATGATGGGAGACCCCTCCCCTGCTGGGACTTCTCTCCTATGGCCCAGGAGGTCAAGGCCTACCTTAATTTCCCTGCCCAGACCTCAGGCTCCTGCTCATCTAGCCCAGTGTTTCCCACCTGCTGGTCCAGGCCGGTGGTTTCCCAGGCTCTACTGGGGCCTGGTGTGTGTATGGTGGTGGGTTTGCATGCGTGCAAGCACACACTCACTGAAGACTGGTCTCCCAAGGCCCTAGCAAGTTTCATGCTGTCACCCTAGCCAGGTACCTGCCAGCCTCCTGACCAGCCGATGGCCTGGCCTACCGAGCCCCAGGGTTTCCTGACTCCTCTGGGCAACCCTGGTTCTGCAGGGTTTTAAAAGCAGTGTTAAGTTGGGCACTGTGATATCCGTGTAATCTCAGCAGGAGAAGGCTGAGACAGGAGGGTTGCAACTTAGAGCCCAGCCTGGGCATCCGAGCACCTTAGCAAGACCCTGTCTCAACAAAACAAAACAAAACAAACTTTTAAATGGGCTGGGGAACGTAGCTCAGTGTGGAGGCACTGGGTTCAATCCTCAGTAGGACAAGGGAGAAGAAGAAAGGCTGTGTAACTAGAAACCAGAACTGTGGCGTCAAAGGCCACTCCTCAAAGGACGTTGATTTCACTCAATGTCCCTTCCAAAGACGGTGGCTCAAGTTCTGCAGATTAATAAGCAGGGCTGTGGCAGCCCGTGGGTGCATGAAGCCTCCGTTGAATGCTTTGTGTGGCCCCCGACCTCAGCCGCTGAGCCAGGACCTCGGCCCCCCAACAATGCCCAGCCAGCCTGGGTGGCACCGCGCAGTCCCACTTGAAAAGCCTTTTGCTGGGGCTGCCTTTTAAGAGGGGACAATTGGCAGGAGGCCTGGCGCTTATTCATGCAGAACAGCAGGGAAAAGTGCTTGCGGCCGGTGTTGGGGTGGGCAGTGCCCAGAGCAAGGGGCCCTTTTGGGGGCGGGGGAAGGGGTAGCCCGTTGCTAGGAGACAGCCCACCAGGCATCTCCCCACAGCCCCTGCGGGCTCCCTCCAACCCTGTCCTAGCCCCTTTCGGTCCCTGGTTACTTGTTAGCTACCAAGTGTGTCTGAGGTGTGCTGGGAGACATGAGTAGCTGCACACCCTCTCTGCGCCTCAGGTACCAGGCAACACAGGATAACCCCAGCATCCCTTGCTGTTCTCAGATGGATCCCCAAGGCATCTTGCCTCCCACTTCCTGTATACCTGGCCCTTGCTAGCCCCCAGCAGGTCTCCCCCAGCCTGAGGAATCCCTAGAGTCTCCTGCACGCGGCACACAATCCCCATTTGTCTCCATCACGTGCTCCTCTACACCTCCTGTCTTCCTTTGAAGCTTGCTGCCCACCCCTGCACCCCCACACAGAAGGAGGTGAGGGGCAAGAAGAGAGCTGCAAACCCGGGGTCATGCCCAGACCAGTCTCTGGGGAGGACCTGGTGTTTGAAGTAGAAGGTGCTCTTTCTCTGCCCACGCGCAGCTGTAGCCCAGCGTTGTGGACACCTGGCTCCTCCACCTTCCCCGAGTACTTGACAAACCCACATTCCACCTCTTGGAGATTCCCGAGACCCCTGGGCCTGGCTGGGCAGAGTGCACCTTGGCGTGCCTGGGAAGGGAGCACCACCTCCTCTCTGCCCCCAACATGAGTTCTGGGGGTGTTTGCCAGCCTACTGCAAATGCCGTCTCCCACCACCCTTGTCCTGCCTCTTCCACCTCCAGCCTCTCACCCACTGTTCTATGGTCCCTTCCCCTGCATGCTGGCCTCACCATCCAAGTCACTAGCTGTCATGTCCCTATGGTCATGGGAGAGGCAAGGATGAGATCAGTCACTTTCCAGCCACCGAAGACTCTGCAGGACAGCTCGGTGCGGACGGCCACGTCACCTGTCCCTTCCCAGTTTCCTGAAAAAGAGGGCAGTGGTGGAAGACAAGCCTTATGAGCCTGGGAACCAGGAGACTGAGAGGCCAGGTCAGCTTGGCAATGACTTTGTGCAGCTCTCGACAAATACTCCCCCTCTGGCCTCCGTTTCCCCATTAGGAAGGTGCTCTGCCACATCTACTGACCCTGAGCTCATACGCTGGTGACAGGATGGTGGATGTGGCTCCTGCTGCTTTCTGCCCCCAGCAGACAGTGCTAAGAAGATAGAAGAACATTGACTCATTACATTCAGTTGAATTCATGGCGACCCAGAGGCAGCAGGTGTGGGGAGGGCTCGGACCAGCTCCCAGGAGCTGGTCAGGAAGTTCGCAAGTGGCTGTTAGCCATGGCCATCATTAAAAAGTAAATCATACAAACTTATAATTACACAAATTGGATTAAACTAAATGGAGTACGCGGTCAAAGCCCATCACTTTGTAGCTACTCACTGTGTCCTACTGCTATTGTCTGTGCTCTGAGGTCACTTGGTCTCTTGTGTCTATATGGTGGGTGGAGACACATCCGGTGGTGTGAAATCGTTCTGTGACTTCCCAGCTCTTCAGTGGCTTTCGTGGCTTGTGATTGGCCATCGAGGGAGTATTTGTACCACAGAAATTGGCAAACATTGATTGATTGCTTTGTTGACTGTCTGGACTCAAGAAAGTGCTGGGAAAAATGTTAATAATGTGGATTAACTCGAAAGTATGTCATTCTGTAACTGTTAAACTGTGAACAGCAGAGAAGATTGAGCACAATTTCTTCCAGTATTTAAGAGTTGTTACCCAGTTCATCAGAGAAGTATCTCCCATTGTCGAGGAATGAGTCAAGTTCTGATGTTATGTCTCTGTTAGTTTATATTTAGGTGTTACTCTTGATGGCAAATGAAAATGTCAATCAGCAGAACTACATTTGTTCATAAATTGCATCCATAAATTGACTATGGTTACAGAGTTGGCAAGATCAGCAAAAAACTGTCAGAGAGAAGCAGTGGACTGCATGGAATTTACAGTAGAGAGTGTGGTGTGTTCCACTGTTATTTGCACCTTGGGCCTGGGCTTCGGGGAGCTTCCCAGCCTAACAAGCCATGAACCAAAATGGGAGAAGTCAAACTCATGCTTCAGAAAGTGATCAGAGTCAGGCACCAGCCAGCCACATACTCTTGACCAGCCCCAAGACCAAGAAACTAGACATTGCCAAAGCCCTGACCCCCCCTAGCCCTTCCACCACCCCTCTCCCCGCGGTAAATGTCCTTCTTAAACCCCATGGATGGACTCCCCTGATTTTTGACTTACGATGGGCCTTCCTGTGTGTCTGGCTTCTTCCACTTAAGCCTGCGTAGGAGAGACTCAGCCATATTGTTGATCGTTCCTTCCCCACTGCACACTGTTTAACTACAGCTACAGCTTGTGCCCGCTCTACTGTCGATGGACACTTGGGTGTTCTGGTTTGGGTGAGTGTCGGCGGGTAAACACACGTAAGCTTCAGGACACAGCATGTATGAGGGAGCTGGACTCCTGGGTCTAGGGAGATCCTCTGTTCAGCTTTAGTGGATTCTGCAAAACTGTGTCCCAAGGTTTACACCAGTGCACAGCCGGCCAGCACTGTGCGGATGTGTCCCCGCAGCCCTAGCTGTTATCTGCCTTCTTTTGCCTCAGGTATTCTGGTGAGCTCATATGGTGTCTCACTGTGGTTTTAATTTGGATTTCCCTGGTGACCAATAATATCGAGCACTTTTTGACATTTTCAGTGGCCATCTGGAGGTCTTGTTTAAAGTGACTTTGCAAGCCTGTTGCCCATTTTTCCATCAGCATGGCTGATGACAAGGAGTCCTTTAAAGACTGCTGACGTGGAGGAGTCCTTTACACACCTGATATATTCCGGAGTGCGTGTCGGACACCTGTATTGTGCATCACGCCTCCCGCCCCGCGAGTTGAATTCTGCATGTCCACACGGGTGTCATTATAAAGGTTTCCGTTTTGGTTCTGGCATTTCTCATGTCCTGTTGAAGAGACCACTGCCCCCTGTGACATCATGAAGCTCTCCCCGCTGTTTCTTCTCCGGCATTCTGAGGTGGACCGTGCTCCATCAGCAGCTGAATTTCCTGAGTGCTACCAGGTAAGTTCAAGATACACTGTTCTCTCAAGGCTACCCCATAGATGCGGACCCGCTCAGTGAGGAAGTCCCGCCCGGCACCTTTGTCACTGCATGTGACTCTGTGTCCATGGCTCTCTGTGTCCTTGGTTGGTCCGCTCGGGGCCTGTGTCCGTGCCATCGGGTGTGACTTGCCCTTGTGTAAGTGTCTGGATCAGCAGCCTGTTTGGTCCTTCATCAAGATGGCCTGGATGCTCTTGGCCCTTTGCAGTGTCCCATGGATTTTGGAATCCATTTGTCCACGTCCAGCGAGACAGACGCCACCAGGAAAATATGGAAGTGAGGCGAATCACTTCATTCCGTTGATTTTCCGTGCATTTGGCCCCGGCCGTGTCCCAGGCACTAGAGCCCCGTGGCCAGGTGTGTTTACATTGGCCACAGCCCTGTGCAGGTGAGACCTCAGTCCAGCCGCGTGTCACTGACGAGGGACTTGAGGCTGGAGTAGAGTCCCACCCCAAGACCACACTGTGAAAGTGCAGAGTGAATGTGTATCGGCGTGTTCATTCATCATTTCGCAAATATCCCTGAGCACCTCCTGTGTGGCAGGCTGTGATGACAACTCCCACTGCACTTGTTCCTAACCCCTGCATCTGCCCTGCCTGCCACAGGACGGATAGAAGTTTTCAAGCTGGAGAAGAGGAGGACGCTGAGAGAGGAGCAGGTGCAAAGACCCTGGGGGCATGAGAGAATCTGGTGCATTTGGGATCTATATGAGTTCTTGTGACCTGAGCAGAGGGAGGAGGGCACAAAGGATGGTGGAGGGCCTAGTGCTGGGTAAGGAGCTGTGCTCTTCCTGGACATGCCAGGGACTGGTGGAGGCCACGCAGAGGAAAATGAGACTGAAAGGGAGGAAGACAAGCATTCAGGGAGGGGCCAGTCCTGTCCTGTCGAGGGTGACGGACGGGGTGGGGGGCTGGAGAGAGACAACTGGTACGTAGCTGACACAGGGTGGAACAAGGGTCAGAGCTGAGAAGCAAGGAGCGGGGCTTGGGGAGCGGAGGAGAATGAGGGCGGGAGCTGAGCAGTAGACTCTATCTGCTCCAGGCATAGAGGCTGCAGGTGTAGCTGGTGGACGGAGGGGCAGCAGCTTGGTCACAGCCCAGGGCCGTGAAGCCCAGCCAGAGGAGGACGTCTGCCCTGGGCGGGGGCAGGCTGGGGAGTCCTCCCACCCCGGCACCTCTGTCTGGTGTTCTGGGAGTCCATGGAACTCCCCCACACAGCAGGTGCTCCAGGAGTTGTGAATGAATGAATGAGACTTTCCATTCTCAGGCACTGAGCCATGTTCATATCCAAAACACTTTCTATTATTTCATGTGACCTGGATGGTCCTTAGCCATGTGGCCAGGACCCTCCCATGTGGCCAGGTCTTCCTTTGTCCGCCATGTCCTGTGTCTGTAGCAAACAGATGACTCTCTAAGGGGGCTTATTCTTGCTGCACAGAGGTGCCGAGCCAGCACCTGGGCGTGCTGGGGTCAGGCCCTCCCTTTGGATCGAGCCAGAAAGACAAGGTGGAGGCTGACTCTGGGGCCTGCCCCCACACCCCTAATTGTGGCCATGGGCTTGGGGTCCAGAGTGGACCTGGCCACTGTGCTGGTCATCAGCTTCCCAGCTCCTGGGCACGCTGGGCATGTGCTGCAGGGCAGTTGAAGGCCCCACGTGGTTCATATCTGGCCATCGTGAGCCTGACTTCCCCCCAATTTGGAAGCGCAGCACCGCCATTTCAGTGCACAGGGTCCCGCCCATCACCTGGCAGTGTCGCTGGCCACCTCCTCCCGCCAGGACGCCGGGCCGTCCCTCCCTGACGGTACTTGTCCCTTCCACCGCACAATCACTCCAATACATGCCAGGAAGCGCACAAATCAAGGACAGGAAGGAGGGAGCAGTCGGACCTTTCCTAGTGAAAACAGAGGCCAGTTTTAGCACCAACGTCAGGGCCCTGAGTGCCATTGCCAGCACAGGGGAAAGTGTGAGCCATCAGGTCTCAGCAAGGGGCTCTGAAATTGTCCCTGCCTGAACCCACTACTGTGGCCCCTGCGTGGGGGTTTGGGGCGAAGGGTCAGGCTCTGAGCTCAGAGTCTGCAGCAGTGGCAGCCTGGCAGCTTTGGGACAATCTGTGCTAGCCTGTGCCTCAGTTTCCCTCTGCAAGCTGGAATCTCCAGAGTGCCCACCTGTTAGGTTGGTATAGTTGGCAGGGAAGAGTTGAGATGAAGTATGGGCAGCCCCTTTCCTGGTATCATCTTAGGTAAGTGCTCAGTAACCCACAGCTCTTATTTGAGGATTAATACCCCCAAGCTCACTCTGCAGAATTCCCTCCCCACCCACCCTCGGAGGCTGCTCTGGATAGAACAGACCGGAGCACCAACTCTCTTGGCCTGAAGTGTCCCCAGGGGACTATCTCAGAGGCCGAACTCACTGGCTGGTCTTACTGGAGCCGTCATTGGGAATGAATAGGCATCTGCTTTTCTAATCCCTGCAGGACCAAGACCTGAGGACCCAGGGACAGAGAACTCAGGGCTCCACTGCTGTTTGTCTGTAGTATCCCCTGGCCATCCCCCTCCGGCCTCCCTCCGGCCTTCCGTGTGCTTCTTTCCCAGCATGCTAAGGGAGAGGTTGCTGGTGTCTGCTCCTCAAACTCCGTCCCAGCCTGGCAGCTCTAACCAGGGAGTCCCGGGCTACGAGACAGGTGGTGCCTCTTGAGCGACTTGGTAGTAAAAGACCCCATTCAGCAGACGTCTGAGCCTTGTTGGGCAACCATGAATATATCTCCTCCCCGTCCCTGGTGGGGAAGGGGGGAGCTGTGCCTCCAGGGCTGGACCCTGTGGATGTTGCCATCCCACACTAGCAGCGTGTCTCCCCTCTGTCCCCCACAGTTGAGTCCTCTCCACCCTGTCCCCCACTTCTGGGCTCTCCTGGGATGAGTCTCAGGGACTTGGAATAAACAAAACGCTCGAGGTCTGATGCTCCCCACTGACTCTGAGACCACCCATGGGGCTTTCAGGGTTCACGTCCACTTCCTGGTGTACGGGTGTCTGGTGGTGGTTTGGGATGGAGATAATTTGAAGCCATTCCAAGTCAAGAACCTGAAGTCCCTCCATCCCATAGGGGAATGGCTTGTGCTTGTGGCCACTGGAGCCCCTAAGCCCAGCTGTTTATGAGCTGTGGATTCCAAGATGGCAATGAAGCATCTGTGGCCTGGCACCGGCCACACCTCTCTGGGTGGCTCTCCATGGGGTCTGAAGCTTGATGCCATCAGGCCAGGGCATGCCAGTGGCCAGAACCTCCAGACACTCCGGCTGCCCTTACACTCTTGGCCTGACCAGCCTCCAGGGCCAGTCCAGCTCTTCCCAGAGCCCTGATGCCTGCTGGAGGGAGTGGCCTACCTCTCCTGCTCCTGAGAGGGCCACTTTGAGACCCAGAGGGTCCCAGGCTGAGAAAGTGCTGGGAGTGTAGCCAGTGGCCTCATTCCCAGTGAGTGGCCTCTCTGGGCAGCCCCCAGGGTGGGGTAGAGGCCAGTGCCTGTGGCCTTGTCCCCCAGCCTGAGTGTGGTCTGGTCCCCTGGCTGATCGAGGTCAGTCCCCACACAGCCCTGAGTTCCAGGCAGAGCCCCCCAGGGCTCCTGTGGGCTCTGGAAAGACAAACAAACAGCCCAGTGGTGAAAACATCCCTGCATCTCCGAGTCCAGACAGACTGGGCCGGGACGTAGAGACCCAGATGGGTCACCGCTGAGGAGAACAAGCTGCTGCCTGTGTGCGGGTTGCTGCCCAGACGCCCTCGGCCACCGGGACGCCACGGAGACAGATGGCATCTGTGCTTGGTGGCCCATGCCCCTGAACTGCAAGGCTGGCAGAGGGAAGAGAGCCTGGCGCAGGGAGACCTGTCCCCACCACGTCCACGTCCAACCCTGCCCATCCCTGCCCCCGGCGTCAGGGGCCTTACCATGCAGCGAGCAGTCAGGTTGTGAGGACGGCCAGATGACCGGGGTCGGGAAGGTGAGGTGGGCAGCCTCTGCCTGGCCTCCAGCCTCTCGGTGTAGACCCTGGAGCAGTGACTGGACGAGCCACCCTCTGTGATGAGCGTGGCAGACATGTGCTCTGGGTCTCTCCTGCATGGTCATCTTGCTGACCCGTCAACCACCTATGACAAGTCACTCCTGAGGATTATTCCCTCTCTAGATGGGGAAACTGAGGCCTAAGGAAGGCTCTGTGGCAGATTCAGACAGAAAGTGGCTCTCTGGCCCCAGCTTTCTACCTCGGCAGTGCCCTTGTGGGGAGCGGGGGTGGCTCTAACCGCAGAGTCTGATAAATTCTCAGCATCGGGTTCTAACGGGAAGGAAGGAGAAACTTTATGCAAAGTTGGAAGAGCACTCACTTATGGAGTATGGACTACATACTGGTCCAAGATCCTCTTCCTTCTTTTCCTTTGCTGCCTGCAGATCACCACCAGCACCATGAGCACTGGGAGCACCCCAGCACCCCCAGGACCCCTAACATACCCAGCACCCCAGCACCCCTCACTTTGCCAGACACACCGTTCTCACCTCAGCTCCCATTTCCTGGGCATCCGCTGGATGCACCATGTGAACCACCAGTTGGTCCCATTTCATCTCCCTGCAGTGTTGCTGATGAGGGATTTAATTCAGTTTTAGCAAGGAGGAGGAAGAGGCTACACTCTGCCCACTGAGCCCATCGGGCTTTACAGGGAGGACGGAAAGGAAGGCTGGGGAGGGGTCACTGACAGCGAAGGTGGTGGAGGTCGACATGTTTCCACTTCCTCTACTGGGGAGGGAGCCTCTACCGCAGACTTGTCCATGGCAGGTGGAGCTTGGAAGTGATGGACACCAACCCCGGGGATGCCGTGGTCTTGGTGTGTACTCAGGGCTCTGCAGGAGGGTGTTGGCATCTTGGCTGCCAGAGTTGCCTGGCCCAGGCCCCTGCACACAGTAGGTACTCAATCAATGCAAACCGGGGATCTGGCTCACGAAGGGGGCTGCTCCCCTGCACCTGGGCTCCTGAAGCCTCAGTCCCCTAGGGTGGGGGGGATGGGCACAGAGGGGATCCATCAAGGGTCCTCCCCACCCAGCTGGGCCATTCAAGAGAAGGTCTTCAGGCTTAGGGTGGCATCTAGGCCATGCCTGCCCCAAGGTCCCTGGCCTCCTAGCCCTCCCGCTGCTTCTTTTCCTCCCTAGGCTCGCCCATTGGCCTTCCCGAACCCCAGCGGCTGGGAGGAGCCCAGCGGGTGCAGCCTCGTGTCTGCTAGAAGCAGCTCGTTTTCGAAGCTGGGGCTCTGTGTCCTCTGTGTGCGCCCGCCCTTGTGACCCCCAAGCCCTAGAACGACCGCTGGTGCATGGACCCGTACCCGCAGTGTATGGCCAGTCTTCTCTCTGGAGCCACACAAGGAAACAAGAGCCTGCAGGGTGGGAGGAGAGCCCTTGTCTCCTCAGGATGACTCCCCTCCAAGTGCAGGAGGAAGGTGGCAGCTGTGGTGTGGGACCGCGGGGCATCTGAGCCAGGCAGCCCCACATTCGATGCCACCCTGCAAAGTCCGGGTCACTGGCAGCCCCCGCAGGGACAGGTGCGAGGTTCTGGCTGCCCCTCTCTGTGCCATGAGATGGAGGGACTGGCACGATGTAGGAAGACAAGGTTCTGGAAGCCTAATCCCAACTTCCTGGCCCTGCGGAGAGTCCCTGGAGCTGCTCCCCATTCGGAGGGGGCTCGTGGCCTGTCCTGGCTCTCAAAAGCCCCTGAAGACTGTTCCCAATACCTCACATCCTTCTCCTTTCTCCCCTGCTGTTCCTATGTGGTGACCAGCTTGTCCTGGCTTGCCTGGGGCAGTGTCACATCCTAGGACTCCCTCAGGACTCACAGTGGCCTGTCACCCTGATCCTGCGTTCTCTGGCAGGCCACACGCTGCTGGAGGTACACAGTGATTTACCCCAGCACCAGATCCTGCTCCAAATACCTTCAGCCCATCTGCACACTGCTTTCTCTTTCTCTACACACACATATATACTGTGTTCATTTCTCCCTGCGGGTATCTACACACATGTATACACACATGCACACACACACATGCACACATACACACAAAACACACACACAGAGTTTTCTTCTGACTCATGTGAGACCAGGCTGGATTGTGCTGCCTCTTTCACTGACTGGACTGTGGCTTTCTGCGAGGGAGGATCATCACTGGGATCCGGCAGTCTCCATGGATACGGCACTCTCTTCCTCTGTCCTGAGTTCCAGTGTCTCTGCTTATCCGCACACCCTTCCCTGTAGCTAGACTTCTGCCTCTGCAGGATCCACACCAGGATCCAGCCGTCTTTGATTGCCACATCACATCTCTTTCATCTTCATGACACTGACATTTTGGAGAGTCCTGTGCTGGGGACCTCGGCTTCTCTGTACTCCCTGCCGGCCTCTCACTCCTCGGCTGACCATTATTCTCTGTGGCTGCTGCCCACCCCCGGCCCAGGCATGGAGGTGGGACTCCTAATCCTCCTGGGTCTTGAGGGCCCCATAATGACCTGCTGAGAGTGTCGCACATGTGTAACACCATCCACTCTGCATCCTAAGAGATGAGGTAACTCTGTCGCCCTGCAGAGGCCCAGAGCAGCCCAGGGCCCCAAAGCAAGAAGGGAAAAGTCAGAATTTGAACCCGAATCCGTGACCCTCCAAAGGCTGTCCTCCAGAGAGAGGCCTCACTCCCTTCCTTACACCCAGCAGGAGGAAATGCCCTAATGTCCCCAAGACTCAGCAGGCACCAGGAGGAGAAGGGTGCCAGACCCTCCTCCTGAGAATGGCTGGGAGCCCAGCACAGGGACAGCTGCAGAAGCTTGATTCCCAGGTTCCCTGATACTTGCCAGGCTGAGGGCAGAGGGCTTCCCCTGTCTCTGGACAGAGACCCCTACCTAGGGCTCAGCCCACGCTTTTCTGGAATAAGTCTGCAAGTGACACCTACCCTTGCAGACTCTTCTGGGTGTGGCCCCGTCTGCCCCCCGGCCTGGGTTGGCTGATTCTCCCGGCCTGCTCAAGGCCTCTATGAGCCCTGACAGCACCAGGCTGCAGCCCCCGGCCTGGCCTCACCCTGAACCGTCCTCTCCCAAGGGTCTCTAGGAAAAGGCCAGGGCCGTGGGAGGCCCTGCAGGCCCAGGATCGCCACCGCCCTTTCCGTGCGGCCTCTGCAGGACATTACCTCATCCCTCATGGGGCAGCTCGGCCACTGGCCAGCAGATTGTGCTGGGAACGTGCTTCCTGCCCTCCAGCTCCAGGGGACAGTGGGCGGGAGCGCGAAACAGCTGAGAGGCTGAGAGGCAGCGTCAGCCCCCATGGGGTCCCAGGGGCTCAGCCCCTCCTTCTGCCATCCTGGGTGGCCTGGGGGTGGGCAGGGCCCTCCTCAACCACAGGGTCCACCTGCCCAGCAGCAAGCCTAGGACAGGAGTGGAGTCAAATGAGCAGAGTGGCTCAGCCAGGCTGAGGAGCTGCAGGAAGCAAGCAGTGTACATGGAGGAAGTGGCAGCAGATGAGCAGCGGGCGCCCGGGCTGAAGAGGAGCCTCAGTGGCCTGAGGTGGAGGCCAGGCACATGAGGCTGCTAGGGAGGTGGCCACGTGCTCATACCTAGTTTCCTCTGAGGTCATAAAATGCTGGCCCAGGTGGTGGCTGAGCAAACAGATGACAGCTGGAGTTCCCATCCTTCCGGGGCACGGTCTCCAGGCCACCCCCAGGAGCCACATGCACACTGTCTACTGCACGGCCTTGCACCTCTGCAGTGGGTATGGGCCCAGGGACTCAGGCTCTGCCCTGCTCAGCCACCAACTTCCAGGCGCCAGGCTGGCAAGACGCCTACAGAGAATGTTTCCTCCCCAGGGGTGGGGTGGGGGACAGGTCCACCATCAGTGGCGCCCCCTGATTCTTTCCTGTGGCCACCGTGAGGAGCAGCACAGCCTGTTGCCTTCCATAGTAGGCCTTTATCCCCTCACATGCTGGAGGCTGAAGTCAGAGATCCAGGTGTGGCAGGGATGGCCCATCCTAGGGCCTCACCCAGGGCCTGGCCAGGGCTTTGCAGATGGCTTCTACTCCCTGTGTACTCCTGTCCTCATCCCCTTGTGTGTCTGTTTCCTGATCTCTTCTTACAGGACCCCAATCATTGCTTCTCAGCCTTTTAGCTAAGATCGACCGTAGGACCCCAGTCACCCAGGGTCAGGGCCCACCCTGAGGGTCTTGTTTTTTACATAATCACCTCTGTAAAGACCCCAGCTCCAAAGACAATCTTGCTCTGAGGGACTGGGGGTCAGGGCTTCAGCTTCTGAATTTGGGGGCCGCATACAAGCCCACCATGGTCCCCAAGGAGGCAGAAGATGGAACCACTTCCCTCACTCATTACCACTCTGCAGATGCTGCCGGGTGCCGCCCAGTACCACGGGCAGAGAGTGTGGTGTGGGCAGCATCCAGGCTCTCACCTCATGTGGCTCACAGACTGTCACAGTGGAGGGAAGAACAAGAAGCAGACAGTCTGAAGGTGGAGGCACCGGTCATCCCTGATGCCCTCCTTCCCTCACCACCAGCATCTGATGCGTGAGTCTGGTGAGCCTGCCTTCAGAACCTTCTGGAACCTGATCCCTCCCTGGGCTGGGCATATTGGTCCCTGATACCTGCTGTATGCTATTCAGAAATTCCCAAGGCCAGAAGGCTGTTCACAGAGCTTGATGCTTTCCGTGTCTTCGGGTCTCTGAGGAAGAGGAGGTGGGCAGGCCTAATCTCCCTGTTCAGCAAGTGGCCCCCTAAAGCGCATGGGCTCCCAGGCCACAGCAGGATGGTGAACGCCTTCTCTCCTTCCCGCTCCCTTCTTCACCCTGTTTTCTAGCCAAATCGTATCATGGGGCTCTGCCTCACCATCTGTCCCCTGACACCATCAGAACCACTGTCCCCTGGAATTCTACCTGAGCCGTCAGATCTGGCCTCTCACATCTCAGTGTCCCCAGAACTTCTAGGGGAGACATCGAATCCTGAACATCAAAAGAAACAACAGAATCATGGATGTGTGCCCATTGTGTCCCTTGGCTGCCTGAGCAGTGCTGACCAGACTCCTCTGGTGCCCAGGCTGCTTTAGGGGCCAGGCTCTGCAACCTGGATGGATGTGGAGTTATGCAGTGTTCACAAGTAAGATCGCAGGCACACCAGCAAGTATTGGACCTCGCTGGTCCTCCGACCTGCACCCCAGGGGTACTCCAGCTGCCTTTCCCACCACGGCAGGGAAGCTGAGGCTCAGAGGAGTGACATTTAGCACCATAATCACAGTAGAGCAGGCACTCAGGCCGCGTGTCTGTTCCCTCAAGCAGATAGATGTCTGCTTTCTGGTTCCCTTTTGAAAGAGGACTTCCAGAGGAGGCTCTCTGTGGGTCTCACAAGGTGACTAGAAGTTCACCAAAAGCTAGCAGAAAAAGCACACAAGGATGCAGTAGGCAAGTGCTCACCTGTTCAGGGTTAACCGTGTCCCCTACATGCATACACTACAGGCATGACCCTGTGAATCTGAGCGTGTGACCTTACTTAGAACTGGTGGCTTTACAGAAGTATGACTGGGGTCCTTACGAAAAGAAGGAATTTGGACACAGAGACAGACAAGCATGGTGAGAAGCTGGCCGCGGACTATATAGACAGAGGGTTGCAGTGACGCAGTCACAAACCAAAAAATGCTGAAGGTGGACAGGAAGCCAGAAGAATGGAAGAAGGAAGGAAAGATCCTTCTTTGGCATCTCAGAGGCACTTGGCCCTGTTGACATCTCAACTTCAGACTTGTAGCCTCCAGAGCTATGAGAGAATGAGCTTTGGTCCTTCTTTGCCACCAGCTAGGCCCTGCTGCCTCAGGATAGTAACAAGGCAGGTGACCTTGGCCCTGAGTTGAAGGCCAGGTGACTGGTCCTCAGGGATCTTGCAGCACAGGCCTTTGTGGACTCCCTGAGCTCTGGGTCTTGCTCCACACCCTCTGCCCTTTCTAGAAGGGCTGCTTCCTGTCCCACCAAAGGTTGGGCATGTGTGCCCGCCTGACCCACTCTCATCTCTCTGTGACAGCTGCAACCTCCATCAATGACCACCTCTGTGTCTCCTACTTCAGATTCTCAATGCAACAGGTTGAGTGACCCTGTGTCCCCACTAGGGTCAGTCAGGAGGTAGTCATAGTCCCTGGGGCAGCCCCTGTACTTGGTCACACATAAGATCCCAGATAACGAGGTGGCGCCTAGACTCTAGGGGAGGGTCCTTCCTGCCTCTACCTGCTTCTGGAGGCCCCAGGGCCTCCCTAGCTATGACCACATCACTCCGACCTCTGCCTCCATCTTTGCATGGCCTCCTTCCCTCTGTCTCTCCTTGGCGTGTCTCTCGGTCCCTCTGTCATTTCCTCATAAGGACACTTGCTGCTGGATTAAGGTAATCAGGACAATGCTCCCTAGCATGCTCTGGAATTTAACCAGGGAGCCCTTTCTTCAAGGGGAATCTCAGGGATGTGTCTTCCCGTGGAACGTGATCACCCAGCGTATGTAACACTGAACAAACTGTAAGAAAAAGACGGTGCCTAGAAAAATGGGGGAACCTTGGGAGAAACAGGAATTTAGATGTTTACCCCAGCGGGGAACACAAAATCAAATCAAAATCAAATAGTACGTGGTATGTCAGCCCCTCTCCTTTCTCTTCTCCATGCTTACAACATTTTAGAAATCTGACAATAGCAAGCATGGCAGGAATGTGGAGATGGGAACCAGGCTCCCCTGGAATAAAGCAGCGAGTCCCTTTGGGGGCAAAGTGTCCCCAGTCAGAACCTAGATGGAGGACAGGTGCTGTTTTCACATGATGAGATGCTGTGGGACAGTGAAGGGACATAGGGAAAGGACACGTATTGACATGGCTGACTCATGGATGTGATGCTGGGATTAAGGAGCCCTGACTACTAACTGCATTGTGGCCACCCAGCGTCTCGGGACGGATCCCAAAGCAGAAAGGGTGCACAAGGACAAAGTGGTGGAACTGACAGGGTCCTGCGCTGTGCAGCTTCCTCTGTCCTGGTCAGTGGGCCGAGTTAGAGACGATGGTGACGAGAGAAGCCGGTGAGGGGTATGTGGACTCAGCCGTCCCTGCCACCCTCCTGTGCCTCCATCATCCTTCCAAGGGAAGAGGAAATGGACCCAAGTTACAAGCAAATACACATGATACCAGATGGCGTGTATTAAAGAGGCAGTTATGGAAAACAGCTTTATATACTGTCTAAGGAAGTGTAAGAAATGAAAGTATAAGAGATGTTGAGGCAATAAACAGTAATGTCAATGTGGAGGAGTGGGGGAAGGGAAGAGGCACTTGGGGTTTTCACTTGCCCAGGTCCAAGAGTTCATCTTATGATCTATTGTACTTTCGGAGCTCCTGGACCACGTCATGACACTTTTTTAGGCTCCTGTAAGCCTGTGCAGCCCCAGCCCTTCAATGCTCAGGAGAATCCCAAGAAACTAGTCACTGAGGGGCTGGGAGCCAGTGTCCAGCTTCCCTTTTGGAATCTGGCATCGCTGCAGAGGGCACTTTCTGGGCAGGCTGTCTGGGTGCGGGCACGAGCTGGTAGCTCTTCTAACAAGTCTGCATCTGAGGGAGGGCCTTGGGGTGGAGCAGATTCAGTTACCCCAACCTGCCTGACTCCCTGGCCCTTTTATCCTGACTCAAGACCTTGACTATGCCCAGCCGCACGTCCAAGTCGCCTTGCCCTGCCTTGATTTTCACAGTTAAACAAGGTGAAAGGCAGCCACTGTGGCACAGAGGATGGTAGGCAAGAAGGGGTGAGTGAACTGTGTGCGTGTGTGTGTGCGTGCGCACGCATGTATAAAATCGCTGCATCTCCTGGCAACTTGTACCTGTCACCCTGTAACACTTTTCTGTCTTAGGAGTTATGTAGTTTGACATTAACATGGCTAGATTCCCTTCGGTTGGTTTTTGCTGGATACATACTGTCCGTCCTTGAACTCTCCTGCCATGTCCAATGTGTCATAAATAGCACTTAGCTAGAATTTGTTTCTAACCGGTTCTTATAAGCTCTATCTTTGTGATTCCAGTTTACTTATATTTATTGTAATTAATAGTAGGGTGGGGGTAATTTCTACCATCATTGTTTTGGGCTTTTTATTTTTGGTGTATTTTCTTGGATAATTTTTTTTTCTTTTCCCTTATACTGGATTTATTGAATTTTATTTATTCTTTTTTTTTCAACCCTTACATGCTTGGAAATTGTGTAATATACTTCTCTTCTTTAGGATTAACTGTTTTTGACAGGCATATTGAATTTAAGTATAAAATAAACATCTGTACTCTACTGCTGAAGAATATAGGGACCTCCAAATGCTAAACTCTGATGGGCTTCCTCTTATTCTGTATTTTTAGTTTAGTATTGTTTCCATATCTTTTAATTTACATATTTTATTAGAATAATACTGTTTTATACTGTCATTGTTTACCTTTATTCACATGTTCATCGGACTCTTTCCAATTTCTATAGATCGGTATTTCTCTAAGTGGTAAATTCTATTCCACTCTTCATGGTAAGAACACTGAACATGCAGCCCACTCCCATCATGGATCTCGAAGTGTACAGTATAAGGCAGGATTGTTATCTACGGCACAATGTCCACTGTAGATGGCTGGAACTCATTCATCATGCATAACTGAGATCCACACCTGTTGGCCTGTGACTTCCCGCTCCCCACTGCACCCCGGCATCCACCCACCATCACGCTCTTCCTCCGTGACTCCAACCACGTGAGAAACTCCAGCCCGCTCCCCATGCAGTGACTGTCTCGCAGCTGGGCTAGCTGCCTCCTCACGATGTCTCCTGGTTCATCCTTATTGCCGTATACAGCAGTGGTTCCTTCTTTCCTAAGGCTGAACGATACTCTATTGTACGGGTGGATATATGACATTTTAAAAATACATTCATCCATCAATATAAGTGGCAAATTCTAGCACTTTCATTGTGATTGCGTGATATCCAACACACCTTCATGTCACCTTACTCGTGAACAAAGTTGTGTCTGCACATAAGGTTCATTTGTCTGATTTCTCTGTCTTCCAGCTTCTATGGTCACCAACAATCTATTTGGGAGTTTTGTACCTATCAGATGATGTTAATCTTGGAGATACAGACCTGGTTTCTGCCTCCTCTATGCAGCGAGACCCCCACACTTGATTCCCCTCTCCCCTCCCCCTCCTCCTCCTCCTCTCTAAAATTTGGCCACAGCAGATAGCAGCGTGCCCCTAGCGCTCACCCTGTGTGTCCCTTCCCTGAGGGAACTCCCCCTGTCCCCACGCTGGAGATGGGTTAAAATTATAGAATTTTATAGAATTTTGTCTGTTTTCTCATTGTTTACAACAGATAAAGAAATCCAATTGTTTTTACCATTTTGGTCAAAACAAAGATGTACCAAACCTTTGAACTTCAATTTAACTTTTGTCTTAGTTACTTTTCTCTCGTTGCTGAGACAGAATACTAGACACCCAAAGTTAGGGGAAGAGAGGTTTACTCAGCTCAGTTTGTAGAGGTTTCAGTCCACAGTCAGCTGGGTCCGAGGCAGGGTGGCACGGCGGACAGGCAGAAGGCAGCAAGGTAAGCAAGGAATGCAAGCAAAGAGATAGACAAGCCTCTTTCTGTCCCTTATATTTTATTGGTACCTGGCTTTAGGGTGGGTAGTACTCCCCCTCTTAATCTTAACACCCTTAATCCTAGCGTCACATTCTTGTTCCCAGCAGAACTATGCCAAACCGATCAGTGGACTAATTTAGCAATCACACACTCTAGGTCCGGCCCCATCTCTGACCACACAAGGCTTTGGGGGGGACATCTAAACACAAACCACAACTTTATATTTACAGAAATTATGTGTGGTTCATTTTAAAATGTATCTGTTTTGCTTTCATGGTGACTTGTCGTTCCCTCAAATTTTTGATTCCTTCTTGTAGCTCTTTGCACATTTAAAATGTATCATTTTATAGTCTTCACCTGGAAGTGGCGGTGCCTTTGAGGTTTTAAACTCATCCACCTGGTCCGATTCCTCTCCTGGCCCTTCAAGTCCTCTGGCTTTGTTATTTTTGATCATGAGCTCATCATCCCAGGGTTTTGTGTCCAGAAATCCCAGATAGTCCTGAAGCCTGTCAGGTGAGGTTCCAGGATTGATTCTCCTCAGGCGCCCTCTGTGGTAGGTTGTGGGTTCCGGGCGGTGGGGTGAATGTGTGCCTCTCGGTTTGAGGTCTGGGTGCAGCCTGGAGCAGAGGGACCCTGCTTTCCCTCCTGAGCCAGTGGGCAGACTGCTTCCTCTTCATTTCTTGGAAGGGGAGTGCTCTGGGGCTCCAGCTCCACAGCGGGTCCACAGCCTCAGCTCGGTCCTGGGGGGCTGGAACCTCGTCTCTGCCTGCTTCATAGCTGTCAGCTACCTTTCACGCCGCTGTGGGGCAATCTTACAGGCCCCCAGTTTCAGTTCTTCCTCTGCCTCTGCGCCCTTCAGCCACTCACCCACAAGGACGTTGGTTATAATTTGGGCGACATTCTGAATAGCGGGCAGAGGAAGGGCCTGGAGCTAACCGGCACCACCAGGCAGCCGGAAACAGAATTTGGTTCTTTACTTATCATTCTCTCTCCCCGATTGAGGTGCTGGCCTTGCCCCATTTTATAGAGGAGGATGCCGAAGAACAGAAGGTTAACTTGTCCCGAAGTCCACAGCCAGCAGCACCCAGGGCTGCACCCAGGTTTTGTCCCTTGTATGTGTTGCTTCCAGGGCCCTGGGGTGCTGCCAGTCAGGGCTGCCAAGTAGAATAAAGGCTGCAGCTACCTGGGGCCATATCACCAATGTCCGAGAAAGAACCTGTCACAAATTCTAGGGAACTTCCTTAAAATATTGCATTTGTCTCATGCAATATTTGGTACCAACTAAAGAAGACATATTTGTTGGAAGTCAGATTAAAGGGGGCATGCTGTTCATTTGCTAGATCTTGGGCTCCTGCCAGCCGAAGCCGGGCGCTTTGGGCTGACCTCCAGACAGGCTGACACACACTTCTGAGCACGCTTAGGGGCAGCATCTCGCCTTGGTGACTATAACTCATCCACAGGCCACCTGTCCCACTCCTCCTCATCCAGGGCTCCAGGCCACTGCCCCTGCTTCATCCAAAACCAGCCACCTTCCTGGGCACCTGAGGAAGTAACTGTTCCTGCTGCTCCCTGGAGAGAAGAGGTCTCTGACTGGCTTTATCCCAGGCAGGGCTTCCCTAGGGGGGCCCTGGACAAGCGGGGACACTCTGCTGGGTGGGACGCAGGAGAGAGCCCAAGATTTGGAGTGAGCCTGGGGAAAACCCACTCTACCAGAGGGAGCCAGCCTTGGCCTGACATCTACTCACCGCAGGATGGGGAGGGGGCTGCGAGGAGCCTCCTCAAGGGCAACCCCCAGTTTCTGTCCGATGTCAGGTGCAGCCCTGGAGGGTGATCTGCGTGTCTGTGGGAATCATCAATCACCGCATGACGAATCACAATCTTCGACAATTATCTCGTGACTCTGTGGACAGAGGAAAGTATTATGATCTGATATTGAATGAAAAGGGCACTATGGCCACCTGCCCAAAATGTACCCTCTGCCCATAATTCTCTTGCAGCCAAGTCCTATCTTGCAGGTATGGTCAAGATATATATGGAAGAAGGAAGGGAGGGAGGAAGGAAGGAAGGAAAGGAAAGCGAAAAAGAAGAAAGAAGGACTCACTGCAATTTCCAGAAAACTTCCTTAAAAGCCAAATGGCATTCACCTTCTTCATCTCTTCACACATCCTGCTGCCCAGAAGCCAGATGCGATGACTGGCGCTCTGGCTGCTAACCTGGACCAAAAGATGAGGGCCACACCTCCAGGATGACAGCTTAGGGGACAGTCAGGACCCTCAATCTCTGTCCCGTTTCTTGACTTTCACATAAAGAGAGACCAGTTTCTCTCTTGTCTAGACCACTGCTATTTGGAGAGATGTATGTTACTTGCAGTTGAACTCTGACTAGTAGAAATAGTTTTGTTGGCTGCTGAGATTTCTGGGGATTTGGATTTTCTATTACTAGTTTTTCAGTTTATTTTACCCTTACACCTTGAACATTTATCTATCATTTATGTGATGTTTAAGCAAATACCTTAATTTTGAAGCACACAAGAAAGAAATCCAACAAATTCTCGATTCTTCTTATGTGCCATCCACTGATTTGAAGATTTTATCTTATTTAGTCTTTACAGCCGCCCTATGGGCCATGGTATTCATCCCCATTTTAGGGAGGGGAAACTGAGGCACAAGGAGGTTGAGTCACATGCCCACAGTCACTCAGCAGCCTGGCCATAGAGTCCAAGACCTGGATTGTGGTGAGGCCCTGGCCCAGCCCTCCTTCTCCTCCTCTGTCCCCTGTGGCTCCCTTCCTGGGCTTCCGCTCCAGGTTGTGGAGGCCGACAGCTCCAGCATCCAGCCCTTTCGACATTCGTCTTGTGGATATTTTCCATCCCTGCCAGGCTGGGCACTGCATACAGGGGTGACAAGAAGGTTTGGCCCAACCCTCTGGTACCGTCACCCGGGACAACCTCCTGTGAATCAGAGGGACCCAGCCAGGGAGATTGGGAAAGGGGCCCAGCATCCCAGAGCTGAGACAACAGTTGAGTTACCTGTTTGGAGCATGGGGAGACAAGATCCGCTAGCCAGGGACAGGCAAGTGCAAAGGCACTGTGGCAGGGGGAGCTCGCCAGGCAGCCCATCACCCACCCCTGCCATGTTCCTCCCTGTGCTCCATTTAAGAGATGGATGGCTGGTGCCTTCCCTGAACTGGGGGCCACACACAGGTGCTTGTCCTGCCCAGGGAGCCCTGACTGTGCTCCAGCCTAGCCAGGAGCAGCCCCCATCCTCCGCACTGAGCCCTCCTACACCCCCAGGGTGTTTCCAGGCAGGGGCGGGGTGGTCAGCCTGGTGGCTGGCTGTGGTGATCCTGGCACTGTGAGAAGCCGGCATCAGCACCCCTTCCCTAAAGGAGAAACTGAGGCCCTTGGAGCTGGCTCGGGCGCGCAGCTCCAGCACACGCGTTGCACCCCTGCTGCTGCCACCCCAGTCCTGCAGTGAAGAGGGTAGTGAAGGAGATGGCGAGCCTTCCAGGCCCGCTCCCGTGTGTGGCTTCACACCCACACATACACACACACATGCCCACGCACACCTCCAGGATGCACGCACCCGTGTGTTGGCGCCCCCTGGGCTCACGATCAGTGCTGGCCATGGGTAGGTGGATGGGGGCCAATCCACCTACCCACGTGGGTGCCCTAGCTATGTTCCCTCCACATCATCCTCTTCTCTAGAGACCCCAGTGCCCCCTCTGCAGTGTGGGCCCCTTGGCCTCACCTCCCGGGTGCTTGAGGAAGATGGACAACCCCACGTGGGAAGGCCTCACGGCTGAGTCCCTGGCCCAGGGGACAGCTCAGGGGTAACCTCAGTTTCTCTGCCCTGCGACTCTTGCCTAGCTCTATGGGGTCTGTGCTGTGGGGTCTGCCAGGGTCCCCCTGGAGTGAATGGTAGACAGTGCTGCAGCAGGTTGCTGGGCCAGGCTTCCCCCCGCCCCCAGGTCCCCGAGAGACTGTGCCAGCCTCGTTCCCATCCAGCCCAGGCGTAACAGGGCCCCCTCCTCGGGCCTCTGCCCTGCTGGGGTCCCAAGCCTCCCAGTTAGGGGTCCTTGATTCCTGCCATGAAGACATGAGGCTGAGAAGATGTGGGTATGACCTGGGGCCCCTCTGGGAGGTGAAAACCCATGGGTTCTTGTTTTAAAAGGTCACTTACATCTGTAACTCTCATCTTGCCAATAGTTCAACTCTCACATCAACTGCAGCTTCCTTCTAGTGGGGGCTCTACTGTCTGACTGGCACATTCATCTGACCTGGTTGCTCTCCCTCTCAGCCTTTCAGGGGCTCCCTATTGCCTCAGGGTAAACCCCGTCTGTCTCCACATTTGATGTTGCCACACAGCAGGGACCCTGTCCTGCTCCACTGCCTCAGAGGGCAGGGACAGGGAGTCTGGCCCACACGCGGCCTGACTGTGAAGATTCCCTGATGTGTAGACACCCACCAGCTCCAAGGGAGGGAGCAAGGGGTGAGACTCGAAGTCTGTGCTCTGGGCAGCAGTTTCAAAAGAGTTTGTTTTCTTTCACAACAGAACGTATCGAGCGTCCGCCAGCCGGCTGGCCAGGGCCAGGGCCCAGGGAAGCTCTGTGGCACTTGGCTTGCTGAGTCACCTCCCGACTGGCCTGTCCTCGAAGGGCAGGCCTCTCCCAGCAGGGCCAGCCCTCCCACAAGGGTCTGGACCAGCGACACCAGCCGGCTCCTGGGCAGACCCCCGCTCTGTCCCCCCTGCTACCCTGGGCACTCAGGGGACATCTGGGACCCTCACTAAACTTCCCAGCGGCCTGGGAAGCTATTTCCTTTCTTTGCAAATGAAGAAACTGAGTTTCACAGTGCTCGTTGCTGCTGCCTCCTTCCTTGATTCCTCCTTCCTCCTCTCATTTTCCCTCCCTCCTTACTTCTCTCCTTCCTTCCTTCCCTCTTTCCCTCCATTTTTCCCTCCTTTGCTCCCTCACTGCTTCCTTCCGCCTCCCTACTCCACTGGCCAATAGAGGATGCTTGGCTGAGCACACGGCCTCCCGGCTAAAGAATCTATTTCCCAGAATCCCATGCAAAACATGGCAGAGAAGAGGCTGTGACTGAGAAGACGAGAGTCAGAGCTTCAACAAGCAGGCTACCTACTTGGCCTTTCCTGTGAGAAGATGGTTTAGAAATTGAGCTACTGTGTTTTCTGGTCTCTTTTTTACACCGCTGTATAACTGACAAGTGACTAACTGACTGACTGGCACAGAATGGCCCCGACCTTGAAGCTGGCAGCCTCTACTTCTCATCACTGTGACAACAGCCTCCCGTGTCTCCCTCGGGCTGAGAGATGTGGGGGTGGCGTGGGGGACAGTCCTTACCACCAGCAATGTGAGCCAGCACAGGCTAACTGGGCATGGTCACCTTGGGCCAAGCCTGGGCCACAAGCGGCTGTCATAGCCTGAGAGCCCCAAGCTGGGTGTGGTAGGGGTAGTGGGAGGCTGACAGGAAGAGACCAGCATTTCCTTAGAGCTGAGGAGCCCGCCTGGGCCTGGCATCTCTCTGGTGGCCTCTGTCCATCTGTTGGGCCCCTCCCAGGAGGGACTCTGAGCCGGCACTTTCCGCTTGTGTGGGTCGATTCCCGGGCAGCTTCACTTAGATGTCACCCACACCCCTTACCCCACACCCATGCAAGTCCTGGGTCTCTAGGGACTGTGCTCAGAACTGTGCCCTCCCTGAGGTCAGGGTCAAGATACTCTTGTCCTCCCCCAAACACCCACACCTCTTGGCCATGGCCCCTCCCCTGGGCCCCTATCCCCGCCCTGGCAGCCATCCGGGGTCTCAGTAAGTGGGCCTGCGTGGAATACAGGCCCTGGTGGCTGGCTTTGTCACCTGCATCACATGTAGAGGTCATCCAGGTCATGGTGTGTGCCCCACAGGCCCCTCTACAGGGCTGCGTGATGCTGTCCAGTACAGACCTGACCGTATTTCTCCTGTC